>JAQGAA010003763.1:0-10392 GCA_034696425.1 Isotoma viridis
GACGTTGACTCACTGTGTTGCAAACCTAAAATACGCGCTATGTTTAGTATTTTTCTGAAACTTCAATTTTCGTCGTCACGCTCTATTGAAAATTAGTAAGGATTTTAAACTCGGTATAGAAATTTAATGTTTAAGTTGAGCGACGTTGACTCACTGTGTTGCAAACCTAAAATACGCGCTATGTTTAGTATTTTTCTGAAACTTCAATTTTCGTCGTCCCACTCTATTGAAAATTAGTAAGGATTTTAAACTCAGTATAGAAATTTGTTTTATTTTAATTGATTTAAGGCGACTCTCTGTGTTGCAAACCTAAAACATGCGCTATGTTTAGTATTTTTCTCAAACTACAATTTTTTTCGTCACACTCTATTGAAGATTAGTAAGGATTTGAAACCGGTATAGAAATTTGTTTTATTTTAGTTGATTTAAGGCGACTCTCTGTGTTGCAAACCTAAAATATGCGCTATGTTTAGTATTTTTCTGAAACTTCAATTTTCGTCGTCACACTCTATTGAAAATTAGTAAGGATTTTAAACTCGGTATAGAAATTTATTGTATTTTAGTTGATGGACGTCGACTCTCTGTGTTGCAAACAGGGTTTCGGCATGGAATTTTTCACATGGAAAATCTGTTGGTTAATTCATTTTTTCACTGGTAAAAATTACCTTTAAGTGGAAATAATGGAAAAAATAAAAAATAAAAAAAATGCGATAAAAAATATATAAAGATAACTAGAGTCCAACAAATGTTTTTACATATTGTAAGACTATATTTGAGCAATTTTAGTTGTTAAATGTGTCTGTTCCCTTACTTATTCAATTGTAGAGTATATCCTTATTTACACTATGTTTATCACGATTTTTTCCGTTTTTTCCACTAACCAGTGGTTAATTCCCTTTTTTCCATGCCACTGGAAAAAATTGCAAAAAAGTGGAAAATACGAAACCCTGCTTGTTTCTATTGTGAAGAAACTTATATAAAACTTAACATTAAGCCACCTGACAAAAATCGCAATTAAAAATATAATACAGAATATTCTATTCGAGCACGAAACTTGAAACCTATATACCTAAGTACATATTATGTAATAACCGAAGGCGTAATTAAGCAAGTTCATAGAACATTACAGCACAGCACAAAGTATTACAGTAGCGAATCAACGAAGTTAGTTATAGTGTAAGACACAGTATTAGAGAAACCATCTTTTATAGTTAAGCCAGTGTGATCCTCAGTACAACTCGTGCAATTTAAACTTTAAAAAATGTTTTTAAAAATGTGTTGATTAAAAATGACAAACTCGTATTTATAATGCTTGAAAAACAATCCCTGACTGTCTTTTGATACATTTGTTGTGGTTTATAAAGTATTGCAAATACTTTATGTGGATGTTAATGGTATTTGGTAGTTATTTTCTTAAAAGCTTATATTGTACAGCTTTCTGTAAAGCTTTACAAAAGCAAAAACAATTTTGTAAAATTTATAAAAAAACTTAATTATATACGGTAATTCGCAAATGAGTCAATGCAGGAGAGATTACATACTAAATCCGTTTTCAACTAATTGTTGCTTCAGCAAATTGTATATTTTGAAAACATTCAAATAGTTTTGTATTAAATAACGTAAGCGACATAAAATTATTTCTTAAGTTTTGTGAAAGTTCAAGCGACTGTTTAGTGGCCATACAGAATATTTACTATTATTAAATAAAAAGTTCATCATAATCTAAGCTAAATTTATTGAGGATCAAAGACACTTTATGAGAGTTTTCCGTTTTCCAACTGTCCGTCAATCTATCCATTTGTAAACTTTTGAAAGGTTATTTTTTATACCTTATTTCTGAGCTAACAAGGATTGTGAGTATAATTGAAACTTCATTACAACGATTGACGATTGGAGTTCCATGCAATTGTAAATACTTTACTCATTAAACTATTCAAGTTCGGAATTATGTAAAATATTTCCGATTTTGAAATCAGTAAAACAAGTCTTACATGTGTCTTGGCGATTGTACAATATTAATATTACAAGGATGTGGGTAACTCAGGTAAACGGTAATAAAATGACAGGACGTTATATAATGAAAGTATATGTTGAATGCAAAGTAAATTAGCAATGTAATTATAACCGAAGTCGCAATAGGTATTTTAGAGTAAAACCACATACAAAGGTAAACGTAATGATTCTTTTTAACGTCACCTATTGGAGTAATAATATTTCAGCAGCTTCATTACAGAAAGTCGATATTCACCCTTCTGTTTGTTAAGAATTATTACAAACATACAAACCGTATAACTCGACTTAGAAACAAATGTGTGATTATTGCTTCAAACCATTGCAGTAATTGAGTTATTTCATGGAGGTGTTTTTTCCCGGAGGTAGTGGATGCGAATAATATTTTTCGAAGCAAATGTTTAACATAAAACTTTGATTTTTATCAACAAAATTAATCTAAAAAACCTTTTTGATATTATGATTTTGTTAAGTTTGCCTAGTCAGCTTAGAAAATTGACATTTGTTTAAAAAGAATAAACATTTGTAGTCTATGCTTAAAGGTTAAGCTTCCAATTTATTAACAATGAAAATAAGATAATTTCTAAGTATAAAGAAGTTTTGAAAAACGTTCTAGTGTATAATATTGTTACTATAATTATCTTTCAATGTTACCCATGAACCAGTTTAAATATTAGGAATCTTAATTAATTCATCCAACAAAGTACTATAATAACATATAATATGCAGATTACATTTAGCTCTGGCTCTGTGTGGCCTTGCATCTTAATTTCAATTTATTTTACTTTTAAGTTTACAAAATAAGCTATTTAGTGAAACACTCAAAATTCTGTAAAATAAATAACTTCCTTCGAAAGCTAAATCAATTCTAAAATAAGTTTCCAATACAATTCTAAAAAAAACAAATTCCGCGTGTATTTTATTTTTGTAGTAAAAAGGCAGATATGGTTTGAGTCAAGCTGAAATTTACAAATTGTAGAGGCGCAAGTTCATCAATGAAATTCACCGTTCCAAGATAAACTTTTAATTGTTTCATCGATCTTATAAATTTTCGATAGAATTTCCTCTTCTGAAATACCGAGTTTCGTTTCCATTCATTTTTGACAAGTTTTGATTGAGCATAGAGTTGAGCTCCCACTCCAAACAAGATTAGCATAAAATTATAGCAATTCATTGACAATACGGTACAAAGCGCTAGAATGAGATGCACATCAATATTCATTTCCCTCTTGGAAAAGGTAAGTAAAGCAAAGTTAGACAAGATGCCCAATCCAATTGCAATGAAAGACATCAAAGGTAGGCAAGTTTGCTGATGAGCATCATTGAAAAACACCTGAATTATCTGCAGGTGTCTATACTTCATTGTACAAATCTGCAGTTTCCGTGATGTTTGTTCATTTACAACCCCTTCAGAAATACGAACGAAAAACAATTAGCAATTAAAATAATTAATAAGATATAAGTAAATAAAATATTTCTAGTACAGACTTAAAAAGAAAAGAATACGCTTTGACGTGAATGCCGTGTATATGAGCCACCGAATTATACCTCATTTGAACTTGACCTCAGATGGACCTATGTAATTTATATACCAAATTTAAAGTCAATTGCTCGTTGAAATGTAATTCAGGTCACAGACAGACAAACGGACGAACCGACAGACACATAAAGAAGCATTCGTTTCTTAATACTTTGATAAACTCAAATGAAATGCATAAGTCAAACCTGAGTAAATGTTTCAGATACATTTGTATGCATCTTAGGCTCAGAAAGAACGCATAAAACACAAGGAACACACTTCCTGTAGTTCGAATGAATGTTCCACAGTGAATTTGTTTTCCAAACACCAATCCGATAAAGTTATACCAACTCAATTCATGTCGAATTTTATAACAACGACAATCCACAAAATTAAGAAATGGAAAGATGCAAGGCATAACTTCCCCCATCAATATCGGCACAATTACTGCAATTATTGCTGACAAGTTTCCAAAACTCAAAACCAATCCTGTTAAATTGTCAGCGTTGTTTGGCACATTTCCTAAAAAGGAAAATAAAAGTGAATTTTTATTTTGTTTGATTTCACTGAAACGACATGATTCCCTTATTTGCGAACTGAAAATTTAAATAAAAAAACCAAGTTAATTCTGATCAATCTTTTACCTTTTAAATATTTCCTTTCAAAGTCAATGAGGGAATTGATCAGCCTCAAACACTCTTGTCCTTTAGCAGCCATTGCAAAGGAAAGACTTGACTGTGCAAAAACAGTTGCAGTAGCAAAGACATACATACACGTTCTCTCAACGGTAGGTTTGTCTTTTGCAATTATTACGAAACTCAAAAGTGTGAGTAACATGTAAATCCCTTGAAACAATTCCTCACTTTTATAAAAAAAAGAACCATTTCTTGTTTTCAGCAACTTTCATCATTTTTATTTGTGATGACTTTACATCCCATTCGAAAGGAAGAGTGCAAAAAACTTTGCACATTTTTAAAATAACATTTAATTGCTTCAAACAATTTGTAATTATCATTTTGCTAATGAATAAAAAAGTTTCCGTATTCAGCTTATGACAAATTAAGCTGTCCCTTTAGATACAACGACAAGGTTGGAGTTTAATATTTTCCGTCAAATGTCTTCAGGTTAAGAATAAAAAGTGTACTGAAAGATGATTTCTCAAGAAAGAGTAAAATATGGAAACAATTAATAAAGTCAATCATAATCAAAATTTAATTTATTCCATCTAATAATTAAGTATGTACATTGTAAAACTATCACTCCTTCACTCATTATTATATTTAACTCCCATTCGCCCCCTAACTCCTTCGATGAAACAATAACAGATATAATATAATTATTTTTCATCAAATGAAGAGTGAAGCTTTAATCACAATATTAACAATATTATCTAATTATTCTGAATTAATTTAGTAGAAAGCAATCATGTGTTCATTAGTAATTCTCGTTTAATTATATTACCAGCGGAATTTCATTTCTGATGTTAATCCTCGTCTACTTATATATTGATCAAGATGTTCTATTTATTTTACCCATCTTATTTATGAACTCTGGTAAAATTGTTGGATTTGTTAAATTAATAAAATAAAGTTAAAAAGTCAAAATTTATTTTTTAATTATAAAAAATGTTGACGAACTATAAAATTTGACTAATGCAAACTCCTGGTGAAATTTATTTAAAAAAGGATTAAATAATTTATGTGCGAATTGTCACTGCTAAAAACTACTGTATGAAAATGTTTTTTTTAATACTTGCTGAATAATACACTTTTCAAAAACTACGTACTGCATTTCCAGAAAAAAAGTTTTACAAAATTAATTAATTTCCCTAAAGCGTCTTATAAATACCTAATAAACTTATTATTAATTACGCTTAGCAGCAGCCAATCATCCTGACACATACGTTCTCCCCGTAATTGACTTATTAAACCGATATTAATAAAACTTGTAACAGCTAATAGATTAGAAATAGTGCTCAAAAAAGTTTAAAGTACGAAAAAGTTTAGTGAACCTGACATTCCGGATACCGAGTAAATTAACTAAGTAGTAAAAGAGTGATAAAATACAAAATATGGAATCAACCATTCATATTTCCAACTAATTATTATCCCTGATACTCTTACTCTTTTTGGCCAATAATAGAAATGTTGTTTGACTAAACTGTCTGCGCATGCGTATTTTAAACATTCTTATGGCGATTTTATTCATAACATCAACCATAAAATAAGCCGTGTAGTCACTGCACGTCAAACAAAAGATAAGATCATACGAGCAGGCTCTAAGTGGTCTCGCATTACCCTTAACTTTACAAGAGAAAACAATTCAGCAACTCTATTTTGAGGTTTAACGGTTTAAGTCTGCAAAGCTTAACAAATACATCCTAAGAAGAACAATAAAATTTTGAAAACCAGTATAAACAAATTCAACCAAGCAGCCAAATTCTCCTGTGAAAGAAGTTTCCACTGCAATTCTGTGCGTGTACTTTATTTTCGAAGCAAAAAAGTAGATATGGTTTGAGTCAAGCTGAAATTGATTAGTACTAAGGGCGTGAGTTCATCAATGAAATTCACCGATCCCATATAAACTTTCAAAGGTTTCATCGATCTTATCCATTTCCTGTGGAATTTACTCTTCTGATATTCCAAGTTTCTTTTCCATTCATTTTTGACAAGATTCGATTGACCAAAGACTTGAGCTCCCACTCCGAATAGGATTAGCATAACATTGTAACTATTCATGGAAATGATTGTACAAAGCGCTACAATGAGCTGCACATCAATATTCATTTCGCTTTTTGAAAAGGTAAGCAAAGCAAAGTTGGACATGATGCCTAATCCAATTGCTACGAAAGAGTACAAAGCCGTTAAAGCTTGTTGATGCACTTGGTTGAAAAACACTTGAATAATTTGCAAGTGTCTATACTCCATTGTGTAAATCTGCAGTTCACGTGATGTAAGTTTATGTCCAAAGCTTTCCGAAACACTGAAGAAAAGAAATTCACAGTTAAAATGTTGGAGGAAATAGATCAAATATGTATGACTGTTTTTTCGGATGGTCCAATTTTTTAAAACATAAGTTAAGAAATTTTCATCAGAAGCAGGATATGCTACCCCGGTTTTTTGGGTATATTTTTGGGTTTAGTTTTTAGGGTTTCATTCAATATTTAGCTTTAGAATTGAGAATTTCGACTACTTAATCAATCTCAATCGTTTTCTCTAAGTGAAATCCATATGTACTGGCTTTTTGAACATAAAGTCCATTCCCCATGTCTCTTGGTAAATACAATGAAAAAATTGAAAAACCCTTAAAACCCCGAGTTCTCGGAAACTTTTACTAAAAAAATCCATGTTTTGACTCCGAATGGCGTTTTAATGAGATAAATACTGTTATTTTAAAATTTAAATTAGATTAGATACGATACCTGTGTAAATTCTTCAGATACATTCGGATGCATCTTAGACTCAAAAAGAAAGCATAAAACATAAAGAACGCAATGACCGTTGGTTGAATGAATGTTGCCCAATTAATCAGCTTTCCAAATATCAATCCAATTAAGCTGTACCAATTTAATTCATATCGAATTTTGTAACATCGGGGATCCACGAAATGAAGAAATGGAAAGATGCAAGGCATAACTTCACTCATCAGAATTACCACAACTGGACACATTATGGCAGTCAAGTTCCCCAAATGTAATAGAAATCTTGTGAAATAGTCAGGAGCAGTTTGCAAATTTCCTATACAATAAAAAATAAGAAAGTATTTACAAATTATTATCGTTTCTCAAGATCAGGAATCGACGAAGCCCGAGTTTTTTAGGGGAAAAAAGAGAACTCGGATTTTATAGGATTTTGGTGTTTTTTTATGTTTCCTTGTGTTGTTAGTAAGAGTAATAGAAAATATACTCTGCCAAATAAAAGTCTGAATTTTTAAATTTTTTAAGGTAAATCTGCATAATCAGATGTAATTCGATAAAAAAAAATCGATTGAGATTGATGATTAGTAAAATTCCAATTCTCTTTTAATGTAAGATTGAAATTGAATTAAAAACCATAAAAACGTAAAAAAACACCTAAACAACCCTAAGGAGCCCAACCTGTCCACGATATTCACCTTTAAAATATTTTTTTTCAAACTCAATGAGTGAATTAATCAGCCTCAGACACTCTTGCACTTTAGCAGCTATTGCAAAGGAAAGACCTGAGGATGCACACACAGATGCAGTAGCCAAGATATACATAAACCTTTCCTCAAAGTTAGTTGCAGCTTTTGTAATCATCAGGAAACTCAAAAGTGTCAGCAGCATGTAAATCCCTCCCATCAACTTCTCACTTTTGTAAAAATAAAACCATTTCTTATGTTCAGAACCTTTCAGCATTTTTATTTGTAATGAGTTTCTATCCAATTCAAAAGGAAGAGTGCAAAACACTTTGCAATTTTTTAAAATAAAATTTAATTGCTTCAAACAAATTGTAATTATCATTTTGCTAATGAATAAAAAAGTTTCCGTATTCAGCTTATGGCAAATTATGCTGTCTCTTTAGATGCAATGAGGAGTTTGGAGTTTTATATTTTCCGTCAATTGTCTTTAAATTTAAAGCTAATCGTGAACCCAAAGTAGGTGTTCAGAAGAAAAACCAAAATTGAAGTCAGAGAAATCATAGCCTGGCTATTAAATATAGAAGCTAAAAACAAATGCAGAAACAACAAATAAAGCCACATATAATTTTAATTTAATTAATTCCATCAACTAGTTGCGTACGTATATTGTCCAAGTTTTTATTTTTTTACTCATTAAAGAGGCAAACCAATAATGCTATAATTGAATTTAGTTAATTAACGACTGAAAGCTCTAATAAAGTGAATCAACAATTCAAACAGGTATACCAAAGTATATATTTTTGAAAATACTTTAATTATGTTTTTGAGATGTACAATCACAAGGAAGTTTTTTAAGCATGTGTACTTGAAATTGACCTTGGATTTTAAATAAACTTGTACATCAATTAATAACATTTCTGAGAGGCACAATCAAAACCAGGTATACTCTGAGAAACGTTTGGGGAACTCCGAGAATAGTTTGAGACAACCTAAGAAACTTTTGAGGCAACCTGAGAGACGTGATTCTAAGTCAATTCGCAGAAACCACTTTGCCGTGTGGTAAAAGGCCGAATGGATAGATCCTGAATTACCATTTTGTGGAATTTATTTTTTGCCGAATTTGAATAATGAATAGACAAGTTCATTGTTCAAGATTCTTTTAAACAATAAACTTTTTATGATATAATTTTGATGTCTTATCGGATAATTGAACGATAATAACTGAGTAGTGTCAGATTTTATAAAGCAGTATTGTCTTCCGGATGATGCTGAAAATTGTAGACACTTTAATAAAGCCTAACTTAACTTATTTTTGTATTGTGAACTTTTGCTAAACATTGATTAGTGTTGAAACTGAGTCATGGCTGTGCATGTAAACTGTCCTGGCCAGTGTCTTCAAAATTTCAAAGGAAACATTTCCTAATCATTTACTAATTTACTTATCAAGTACTAAGGAGCGAGGATGTAGTATCCTTTGACGGTGGAATATTTTATTATAGCCAATCATAGTTGTTAACCCTGCATTGCCCATTTGTGAGGTTGCTTCTAAAATAGTCCGAATGATTATGCTTTGTGACTTTCAAATTGGGGCTATCAAATTTTTTATAAATGTTTGACCCATAGCAGCCAAGAGAGGGTGTCTATTTTAACTTGGCCGTAGCCAAAATACATTTAAACATGTCGTACATGAAGGTTTGAGATCGGAATTGGGTTGGATAAGGAATTCAGGCCATCGGTGTATTGGCTTTTGTAGCCCAGAGTAATTTTGCATCAATTTTTGTGCAAATTCCAACTTCGTGGTCACTTGCCTGTCTCGAATCCGGGAATTACTATGATAGCTTCCAAGAATACATTATAAAAATATTCGCCCAAAAGCATTCGGCATGTAAAGTATTTCTGAAAACGAATTCGGCAAATTTGCCCAGCAAGAGAAAAGTTTGGGGCAGTCTGATTGGGCAAATTGAGAACCTTTAAGGGCACTTTTATAAACATATTTAGGGACTGTTCGAATCTTACATAGCCCACACATACATAGTTAGATAGATGGACTGTATCATCATTCGTATAAAGTAACTAGCGATACTTCATAATTTGTGAATGTGAATGCCAAAAGCGGGCGTCCATCAGTCTGTCTGTATGACCTTAATCTCGCAAAACATTATTCCAACCAACATTCGCCCTTCTACTTTTTAATGAAATACCAACAGATATATTTACCAAATTAAGAGAGGAAGCTTCTTAATTAAAGTAGTATTTAATTATTCGGAATATATTAATTAGAAAGCAATCACGCCTCTTTTAACGTTTCTTGTTTAATTAAATTGTTTTTAATTAAATTAAATCGCTAATGTTACTTGATATTGTAGAGAAAGAGAAGAAAATTAATGTATTGGTACTAAATAATAATAATATATTCTAAAGTTAATGAAACTATTGATTCGGAAATTCGCAGTTATAGTGACAGATTTTTTGAAATCAGAGCTGTAAAAAAACTGTTTTGTAAACTAAATACTCTGAAAAAAAGATGAAAGTAACAACTGTGTACTTATACATTGATAAATAAGTTTTAATTACTCAACCGACCATAGCAATGAGTGCTGATAAAATTATATTATTTATCAATTAAATAAAAACCAAGAAAAAAAACTTAAGAGTATCAAAAATATCAACTGAATTCAAAACTTATTAGCAAGCTATATAACGATTACATCCAAAAAATCGCCTTCCATAGATTTTGTAATATTATATATCAATCGACGCGG
>JAQGAA010003764.1:0-10389 GCA_034696425.1 Isotoma viridis
GGGTGAGGCCAAAGGTTTGTGATTTCGAATGAATTCTGAATAAAATAAATATTTGTACTATATAAACTTTAGGATGTATGTAATCATCTCTCTTAATCTTGTAACTTTAAGATTAGAATCTCCAGAATTACTTTAAAAGTAAAAATCCATTTTTATTTACAACAAAAAATAAAGTTTTATTGCACAATTTCAACAGTTTACTTCATGCGACACATTTAGTGATTAAAAAAATAATCTTCGACAGTAAAATCCGCTTATCATTTCACTGCAGTGCAGTTACACAATCAATAAATACCAATAAAAACAAATGAAAGCTAAGTCTACCTACTCTCATACAGTTTGATAAAACTAATATATAGTTAAAATTTTTTTACAAATTCAAAATTTCGATTACTATTATTACCATTGTACTATTAAGCTGTTGATTCGAATCTCACAAATAATTTAGAATAGATAATAAGGTAATTAGAAAATAGTTCTTTGTAGGGTTCCCTTCTAGGATATTGTATGTCCTTGACAGATGCTGCTTGCTAGTGTATGGTGGTCCGTTAGTGAGCCTGCAATTAATACGTTTTTCAATTAACATAATCACATTCATACATTCTCTAAACTGATAATTAATTTAAGGTATTTAGTTTAATTTACCATTATCTTTCAAATGATATCATCCTCCGGGTTGACTATCACAGTGACAGCATCTTCGTCCAAACAATGCATATGCTTCAAATATTCCGAAACGAAAGTTTCTCCGCACTTGTTGCATTTAAATGATCTTACTCTACATTGTGATCCTTCTTCTAGTGAATGGGTTACGATATGGGCCTGATGGTCATCCACACTATGGTATACTCTTCCGCATAAATGACATGATAAACCAGGCAAAATGGGATGCATATGTTTCAGGTGAAAGTTGAAGTCCAATTTAGAATGAAATGTTTCCGAGCACAAATGACAAGAGTACGAGGAAGCATGCTGACCATGGACATGTTCTGAATGATTGAGTAGGTCTTTTTTAGAAAATAATTGTTTGAAACACAAGTCACACTTAAACTTGCTCGTTTTGACTTGAATCTGATGAGTTGACATTTTCCTCTACGTATTAAGAATTAAAGGTAAAAAATTGAAGTATTTTTAGGAAGCGAACTTGTTGCTTTTGACAGGCATAGCAAACCTATTGATAAATTTTTAACTAGGGTAATGAGGTTGAAATGGTTAGTTTTGTTTTGAAACCCAACAATACCCTATTGTTACTTAATGTAAACATAATAATGTTTCTAGGGTTTTATTCTAGACGACATACATTTAGACAATCCTCATTGTTTCCTTGTAGACATTCTTCTACCTGAAAAGCCATTAACCCTTTAATTTTGTTATGTGTGCGGGCTCTTTGCTAAATGGAATGAAGCAACGTTTTAGAATTAAAAAGTTTAATAGAATAAAGCAATACTAGTGTGAGTATATCTTCTTTTATTGTTATGTTATTTATAGTAAACATCCAAGTTTATTTGAAAGGTTAAAGCAATAAATGCACCGTCCCCCAGCTTAATATAAATACAGTTTTAAAATTTAATTATTAAACGGATGTTGTGGTTTTGTGGTTTGTCTCATGCATTTCTTAAACTAGTGCCCATTTGATTTGTCCACTCAAATTAGGATTATAACACTTAACCCTGATTTCCATTTGGAAACAGACTGAGGCTTTAGATTGCTACTAATGACAATTCGTGGTTCAGTAATTACTTGGTGTTTGCTGGTTTTTAGAGGCTACGGTTACTTTCTTTAGTGTCAGGGGGTGTGAACACAAATCCTGCGGGTGTGTTATGACACTGGCATTATAATTTATATATGTTACTAATAGAAAGAAATGATGGATTTAAGTAGTAGAATAGTAATCATTATTCATTATTGGTTGAAAAAAGTAGGGAAGCTTATTAAGCTATGATTTAGTAGAATTTGCTATTGTAGAGGAAGTAACAAGTCCCAATTGGTTGTGTAGGGAGAAATATAATTCTAAATTATTATCAGATGTCGTCAAATTCAGTTTCTAATTCATCTAGGTGAGTTTTGAAAAGTTAAAAATTAAAAACAGTACTTGTTTTTCAATACTTTTTGTATTTTTGTTGAATAACTAGAGTATTATTATTTATAAATTAAATGTGTTTTCAACAATGTTAGATCCAAAGAAAAGATTATTGTTGGTGATTCAATCGATTCCTCATACATTACTGAATATTTGCTTAATAATAATTCAAGTAGGGTCCCACAGTAAAGTCTTCATAAGCTGCAATCCTTGATGATCTTTTCCCCGAGGGTAATTAATAAACCGGAAGAATATTTCAAAGTTTTTAGAAACAATTTAACTCGAAGCCTCTAATTGCATTGCATATTCAAACCCCATTGAGATAACATATAATGAATCGTTGCTCAATTATTTATTAAGATCAATGAATGGAAAATTCCTACTAGTCCAGTAGATTTAAGAAAAAGCCAGAAAGGCTAAGCCAATTAAAATATTTGAATTAATTAAACGAAAGTGACATCACTGTGTAGCCAATAATGTATTATGTAAATTCTTAATTGTACCTGACTCAAGAACTCTTAAAAATGTGTTTATTACCACCTTCGCATTATGTCAATTACCTGTTTGCTAATCATTCATATACTCTCAGCAAATTAAAGTAGTTTGAAAATAATTAAAATCATGTTTGAAGCAGTTTTGACCAAAAATTTCAACACTGAGAATATGTAAGATTCAAGGGCAATGGAAAGATTGTTTTTGAGAGTTGCGTGTAACAAAACTATTTGAATTTTGAACAGAGAAGGTTTTAGCATTTTTTCTCTGAGTATAAATTGCGTTTCAAAAACGGTGAATCAACACAAACATTTTCTAGCAATCGTCTAGCTAACATTAAAAAATTTCTGACATTTTTAACTCTACCGAGTAAACTCTACTAAGGTAAGCTTTTTTAAAAAAACTTGATAAAGTAGGGTGGGTAAAATCCGGGTTTTTCTGTTTTATTTAGCTTAACATTTTTTGTTCTGGTTAATCACAAATAATTAGAATTATTCCCTTACTTAAAATTCAAAAATCTGAATTATTATGAAATTCCTGAAAACCTTGATATTTCGGTTCAATAAAATTTTTATTCAAAAGCGCGTCCCCGAGCTTTAAGTACATAATAAGTTGAAACCAGTTAGCAACATTTGGAATTTTATAACAAATCCCCAAATTTTCATTTCTTAAAGGAAATAATTACAATTCCCATGCATGAGTTTAGGACAATTTTACTAAAACCTCACGGGTTTACTTAATCCTTACAAAATGCTTACTTAATCTCACAAAAATATATTTTTAAACTTTCAGAAAATGAAATCCATCGTGCTCTTTGCCCTCTTGATGTGCATCGCCATGGCCGTTGCAACTCAATACGGGGACTCTTGTTCTCATACTGGTGATCATGGCAAGGATGATGCTCAATGTGTTGGAACTAACAATAACATGTTGTGTGGAACTGGAAACAAATGCGTTTGTCTTGATGAATACGGTGCATCATCTGATAAATTCAAGCCAGCTGCAGATAAACTCTCGTGTGTCAAGGCTTAATCAACTCCAATTAATTCACCGATCACCTCTATCACGTCACAACGGTTGCAAATCTAAGTGGAACTGAAAGAAAATTGAAAAAGCTCTAATGCCAATTTTAATTTCGTAAAATCTTTTCATAAAAACTCCTTTTTGAATTTTGTTCCTTGAATTTTTGAATATTAATTTAAATGCATGCAAAAATAATAAAAAAACAGTATTAATTAATTGAAAATTTTAATAATATGATTTTTATACTAATTTGTTTGATTTGTTTAAACTTCAAAATTCATCCTCGTTTTTCGGCAATTGGCATGATATTCTTTTGTGATACGATTTGACCTCTAATCAAGAACTTCTCGGAACTTATAGGCTTAAAAGATGATTTTCGAAGAACCCAAAGATTACTCGCTAATCGTGGATACAAAGCATCTATAAAACAATGCACATGAGGTTGTTTTAAGTTGCTATACTGAGTAAAGGATCAATTGCAAGAAGTATTTTAAGTACCTACAATGAATTCTCAGAACAGTCAAGATCAATGCAGTTGAAACCAGACATCTATTAAACGAAAATAAATAATATTTATAGCTCTTGGCCATGCATTTTAACAATAAAAACATTTTTATATGTTCAGAATAGAATACAAATGAGTATATTGCAACCTTTACAACTTAACATACAAATCTGAGTATTAAATTTTATATGCCTATTTATGCATATTTAACAATCTAGCTTTTATATACAAAATTCACATAATTTAATAATTCTGAATAGATTTATTAGCACATCAATTACTGTTTAATTTCTTATGCATTCCATGTCAAGAAACAGTTAAAAAGTGGTTTTTTAACTGTTTCTGTAAGCATTTAGTGTAAAATGGCACTGACTGAATGAACAAGTACACAATTTTTAAAAGAATAATCAAAATATTGCCTAATAGAGTAAACGTAAGTAACTACACGATTCCTTACCTTTTTCTGCAACTTCTTCAGCAACTTTTTGTTAAGTCTTGATTTATACATTTATATTATTGAGCAATCGAGGCAAATCATTTATTTAGAAAATTTGTATATGTTTTCAGAAAATGAAATCAAATATTTACTGTGCTCTGTTAATCAGTTTAGCTGCTATGGCCATTTCCAATACTGTTAGTACTACAAGGCATGGAGAACCCTGTACCTATTCCGGAAGTAAGATCAATGATGAAACCGAATGTGCTGGAATTTTACTTTGTGGCACGTCTAATAAATGTGTGTGCCCAGATGAATATATCAACACGGGTATATTTGGATATAGATCATCCGAGAAGTACAAACCTTCCGAAGATAGATTGACTTGCATTGAGGTGTAATGTCTCAGAATGTGTTAATGTTTATTAAAATTTTGATTAGATTTATTTTAAAAATAGTATCACACCGTAGTAAAAAAAATCTCCATCATTAGTATAAAGAAATGTCTTTTTATTAATGCATTGTAGTATGAGAAAATAAATTCAAATCAAACGGATTCATGATAAAAAGTGGTGGGTTTATTGTATTCAATCTAAAATTGTATTTCTATTTTACAAAAACTTAAATGCAAAATAATACTTATAAAAATAGGCTATATTATTGTATTTCAGAAATAAAAATACTATATAGGTACTGTAGTAATATATAAATTATTTTAAAAATTGACTTTGGTATTATAAACGATATTATGTACATCACTTTTCATAAAATATTTCTATCAAAATTAAATTGAATTGATAATGCTACAACTTGAAGTTACAACTGAATATCTACCTAATATTTAGGAACGGGTTCTGATAATATTATTATTACTATCTTTATCTTTATTGCTAACTAAGTCTAGAAGGATATCCAACACAGACTCATCAACAAGTGTAGAAGTATCTCCGAAATCACTATTTTTCATTGCAACATTCACCAAAACTCTTCTGAGAATTTTGCCACTTCGTGTCATAGGTAGAACTGGACTCACAACAATGGTATCTGGAGCAGCAAAGGAACCAACTTTTTCTCGAACTAAACAAAAATAGAATCATTATAAATATTTTGTTCTTTTTAATTAAAAAAAATAGTAAATTAATTATTTAACATGAAATTTATTTAAAATGCAATGGTTTTAATTAAATTACCTTTGTCACGAAGTTCACCAACAGTCTTATCATGTAAAGAAATATATTCTTGTTTGAGAACAACGAAAGCTTGTAAGCTTTGGCCTTTTATCTCATGAGGAACTGGTACCACTGCTGCTTCGGCGATTGCTAAAAGAAAATTAAAAGTAATTAATTTTATAATTAATTTAAAATATTTTTGAAAACTATTGACAATTTTTGAAAAAAGTAATAAAAATTTACCATCATGCTCCAAAAGTGCAGATTCAACTCGAGTAGTGCTAATCAAATGCCCACTCACATTAAGCATATCATCAACTCTTCCTGAGATTGAGTAAAAACCATCTTGGTCTCTTTTTGCAGCTAAAATTTTCAAAAAATAAATAAATTTAAAATGAAATGAAAATGTTTCAAAGAAATTTGAAAATGAAACTGTTAAGTATTTTAAATTACCATCGCCAGTGCAATAATATCCAGGGAATTTTCCAAAATAGTTAGACTCGTATCTTTCCTTATCTCCATGAACTGACCTGGTAATAGTAGGCCAAGGTTGACTAAAAACAAGGCATCCTTCCCCAGGCCCTTCGATAACTTGGCCTTCTTTTGTCAAAAGAACGGGTACTGCTCCGAAAAATGGTAAACCCTGTACAAAATATAATAGCAAACATTTAGAAAAATCTTTTTTTTAAATAAAATAAAAGACTAAGGGTTATAGACTTACAGCAGAACCAGGTTTAGTGGGTGTGGCTCCAGGTAAAGAAGTAAGAATATGCCCTCCCGTCTCAGTTTGACCATAAGTGTCTACAATAGGGCAACGTGATTCTCCCACAACAGTGTAGTACCATCTCCACACTTGGGGATTAATTGGTTCACCAACACTTCCAAGAACTCGAAGAGAATCTCTTTTGAATCTAATGAAATTAAATTTCATTTTATTAAAATTTTGAACATTATTTATGGAAATCTGAATTTGTTTAATTTTAAAATTTTTTCACCTTCGAACAGGCTCATTTCCAAACTTCATCAAAGTACGAAGTACAGTTGGAGCTGTGTAAAACTGGGTAACTTGGTATTTATCAATTATTCTCCACACACGGGTAATATCAGGGTAGAATGGAGTTCCTTCAAACTGTACAAAAATCAAGAGAATAAACGTTAGTTCTAACGTTGCAACTTTGCCTAAATCTGAAGAGTTTAAACAATTTAACAATGTTCCTTTCTTACCAAAACAGAAGTGCCACCATTGGAAAGTGGACCATACAGAATATTAGTATGAGCTGCACACCATCCCATATCAGATGTACCCCTATAAAAGTTACACAAAATTATTACAAAAACCTGAATCTTTTTGAAATTTAAACAAAATTTTGAAATTTTAAAAGTTTAAATTCTTACCAAAACACATCACTTTCTGGATGAAAATCAAAAGAATATTTGAAATTAGTTGCAGCAAAAATCATATATCCTGCTGTGGTATGAACAACCCCTTTTGGCTTTCCTGTTGATCCACTGTAAAAAAAGGTAATTAATTAATTAATCTCAATTAACTTTTCTTTTTAAATATCTATCAAATTTATTGTTTAAAATCACAAAATAATTCACAAAAATTTCAATTTTAGTTTCTCTTACCTAGTGTACAAAATAAACAAAGGATATTCAGCATCAACCCAAGTTGGGGGACAATTTTCAGGCATTTCAGAACAAATTTCATGCCACCAAATATCTCTTCCTTCTTGAAATGGAGACTATAATTAATAATTCAAAAAATTTAATATTTTTTATTAAAACTGAATTAATAATACTTTTTTTAATTTAAAAAAGCAAAGCTCTTACAACATAAGAAATCGTTTTATGAATCATCCTTCCATCAGTTTCATTCAGATGAGTATTTTTCCCTCGAGACAAATGGTTTAACACTACGCAATGCTCTACAGTATGACCTTGTTCTGTTGATTTGATCATAGCCTAAAAGTAAATGAAAAAATAAAATTTCGAAATTTTCAAAAAAATTCAGTTGAATTTTCATTAAACTTTTTGATTTCTGTTCAAAATTTCAAAAAAAACTTACATCATCACAAATTTCCTTAAGAGCCATAAACTTTTCTCCACGCCATGAGCCATCTGCAGTGATTAAAACTTTAATGTTTCCATCGATCAATCGGTCAGCCAAGGCTTGGGCGGAGTATCCAGCAAACTATAAGTTTTTAAAAAACAATTATTATAAATATTTCTATTTTTTTTTAAATTCTGCTTAAAAATAAAGTAAAATCTCTAAAAATTTACCACAACAGAATGAACAGCCCCAATTCTTGTACAAGCCAACATAGCAATAACAATTTCAAGTGCCATTGGCATATAAATTGCAACAACATCTCCAGGTTGAACTCCAAGGTATTTCAAGGCATTAGCAAATTTGCACACTTTCTCATGTAACTCTAAATAAGTCACTTTGGAATCTGTCCCTTGCTCATTCCCTTCCCTAAAAAAAGTTTCAAAAAAAGTTAGAAAACTTTTCAATTTTTTAAATTAAAATTTTGAATTTCATAAAAAAATAATCTCTCACTCACCAATAAAAAGCAATTTTATCCCCAAACCCATTTTCAATATGACGATCCACACAATTATAACAAACATTTGTAGTTGCTCCTTCCAAAAACTTTGTGTAAATTGGCCCTTGAGTGATATCAAAATTGAATTCAAAACTCCTCTTTCCTTCAGGTTGTCTTTTGTCAAAATAAAAGTTTCTGCTCATTTTGCTCCAAAATGCATGGGGATCTTCAATGCTTTCTTTGTATAGTTTTTTATACTCGGCTAAGCTCTTCACATGAGCATTTTCACTTAATTCTTTTGAAGGGTAGTAAATCTGTGATAGTAAATAAATTACATCGTACGATTAGATTGGTAAAACCCAAAATAAAAAAAATCTTAAGTATATTGCGTTACTTAATTAACTAAATCGACCATGATAAGATAAATACTAAGTAGCTGGAGGAAATATGGATTATTTAAGTGTATATTATTGACTTATTCTAAGAAACAATTGAAGTAATAAGAAGACAATTGATTAAGGAAAACTAAGTAAGTAGTAAGAAAAGAGTTTAAAGATACTTGATACTTGATTGCATTGGTATTTTTGTTTACTATCGTTTATCTTCATCAATCATAATTTATCATTTAACCTACATTTTGTATTCAAGTTCATTGGTAATAGTAATAATAACAAGAAGGCATGGAAGTATTTTGGAATAAAAGGTAAAAAACACATTTACTCAAGTTTTGTATGTTAACGTCTGAGAAGTTTTACTAAGAAACTGGCCTTGCCCATGACCTATACATAATATTACTGGATTTTGTTTACCTTTATGTGTGCCAGTTATCATTTACCTTTTTTATGCATTTTTGTTCATGTTTTCATTCAACTTGGTAAACAAAGTTGTTAAAGAGTTAAAGAGTTGTAAGTAATTGTTCGGTGGCACGTTGTACAGGGAAAGGACTATTGTACTTTTGTTAGTTTTACTTATTGGAATAGATGATGATAATTTCATAATTTGATAATGATAATGCAGAGAAGATTTTAACTCTGATGGATGAATGTGCATTTATGGGAAAAGTGAGACAACTCGTTTTGGGGCAAAGGGAGACTTTGATAATAAAATAGAGTTTTACATTCGATAAAAACTAATTAATAAGTAATTCTCTTTGATTTAATCCAGCAATAAAAGTGCGTCATAATCGCATGATGAATTTTTTATTTAATCCAGCAATAAAAGTGCGTCATAATCGCATGATGATTTTTTTTTAAATGACTGCTGGCATTTATAATTTTGTAGCATGTGCCATGCCAACTGGATTTGTAGTTTTAGACAATTTAAAAAAATGTTTTAGAGCTTAACATTGTTAACATGCAAAGAGTTTTCTCATAATTTAAGGCTTTGGGGTGAATGGAAACTTATAATTTCTCCAGGCCAGGAAATGTATTTCAGCCATAACCAACCCTAACCCCACCATGAGAAAACAAAATAATTGTCTATTTTATTTACCCGATTTCTCATCTCGTGCATGTAAAGGGTGTCAACATTTCAAAGTAGAAACCACGAATATTTTATTAGCTAATTGCCTTAGTATTCTCTACTTTAATGGACTAATGAACCAATTTAAAAATTCCAAGAAAAATGAACAAACCTCTCTTTCAGATTTGGATGACGGCAATCTCACTCTCCTTCTTTTGGAATGGATTTTATCCAAAAGATCCTGAACTGTGTAAACATCTTCTACTTCTGAATCACTTTCAATTCTACCCATTTTGCTTTATTTCACTATTATGCTAATTTATTAAATTCAGTTTGATTTATCGTAATAAAATATTATTAAAATGTTCCCTATATTCTAAATATAACTCCTTTTACAAATATTTGGCGTATTTAATAAAAATATCCATTAAGTAGATGAGGTGTAGCAGTAAAAAAATCTGAAATTAATTAAATTTCAAACACTCAAGCTTTCTTTACTCTTAAAAGAGTGGAAAAGAAATGAAGAGAAAATACCAAAATCCAGTTTGCTTTATAGCCAAGCAAATGATAAAATAGTAGTAAGTAGTAGTAGTAGTAATACCAGTAATAATACGAATAGTAGGAATAGTTAAGGCAAAATGCTTAAGAATATTTGAATATTAAGAAGCATGAAC
>JAQGAA010003765.1:0-10386 GCA_034696425.1 Isotoma viridis
CTTCCACCCACCCCGCGGGTCTTGCGATTGTCGATGAACTGGTGACTGCAGACTGTGACTGTGAGACTGTGACTGTGGACTGCTGGACTGAAGGGTGAAGCGGAAGGGCCATAACTCTGTGAACTGATTGTGGATTGCCTTCTTCTTCTGTCTGTTGTCTGTATTCTTTGTTAAGTCCAAAAAGTCTTAATTCTGTAAGTACAAAATTGAAAGTATAAAGTATACCCAAAGTACCAAATCAATTCCGAATTCACAAAATGCATTATATTATGAATTCATTTGAGAATTGCTATTGATTCATAAAATTTCCACTCATTTTATTTTCCCTTTTCAAAGTTTAATAAGTAATAAGTAGTACTGAATTTGACTATGTACTGTAATTGATGCGAACTACAAAGTATCAAAGTATCAATCTATGAAATAGAACTATAAACAACTTCTCATAATTAATTGATAAAACATGAATGCACATAACGATAACACATAGGTAATAATACATATAATACGATGCTTGTGAAGTTTTGGAACCTAAACTAATCTACGCTTTTCTTTCTGTATTACCTTCTTGTTTGTGTGATTTTTCAATTTATTTTTTTAATTTTCTTCTTGTGCTAAAGATACATAAAGTTAAGATGGCAGGTCCTGGTGGTAACCTTCCGCCTTTTATGATGCAAGGGATGAATTTCCAACCACCGGAAGGAATGACTTTACCTCCTCATGGCGCACCTCCTCCAGGCCTACCATTCGGTATGCCACCATTCCTTGGAATGCCACCTGGAATGACTATGTCTGTTCCCCCTCCTTCAATGTAAGGCTTATGTCACTTATCACTTTAGCTAACAAGTAGAAGTGACTTTAGATGAATTTAATTTCTTTACACTTTATTTTTAGGCCTACGACAACTTCAATGCCGAGTGTTATCGCACCACCTATAACCAATAATCTAGTACCCACGTCAACAGATTGGTCCGAACATAAATCCCCCGACGGCAGAGTATACTTTTATAATATAAAAACGAAACAAAGCTCTTGGGAAAAACCTGACGAGTTGAAAACACCTGCTGAAAAGCTCCTTTCTCAATGCCCATGGAAAGAATATAATTCGGAAAATGGAAAGACTTACTACCACAATGTCAATACTAAGAAGAGCGAGTGGACGATCCCTCCGGAGCTAGAAGAGATAAAGAAGCGGATTGCGATGGAAGAAAAATTGCGTTTGTCGTCATCTGTTGCAGTTCCTATTTCAATTCCAAATCAACAAACTATTGCACAAGGCCATATTCCTGTCAACCAGATAAGTTTACCTGGAATGTTACTACAACAGCAAATGCCTCCAGCAGGAATCAACATTCCGCAATTGCAGTAAGCTAACATATCCATTATTTGATTATTTTAGCCATAATAATGCTTCATCCTCAAAAATGTATTCATATTATGTCTCATATTTTTTTACGTGTTAGTGATGTGCACCATAGTGTGTTAGTGATGTGAACCATATTAATATTAATCCCTTATTGACGACACTTTTAAATGCTGGTTACAGTATGACTGCAGCATCCACACCAACCTCACTGGATGCAGTAGGAATCGATGAATCCAGTAGAATGAGTACCTTAACAGATGAAAATACGCGAGATGGAGGAGATAAAAGTAACGATGATAGCGGAAGTTCATCTGACAGTGAACCAGTTGAAAAGAAACCAGAAGTTCCTAAAGTTAAAGATAAAAAAGAAGCAACTGAAATTTTTAAGGAGTTGCTCCGGGAAAAGGTAATAATTTCTTAGCCATTTTTTTAAAATATTGATTATATTTTACTAGTTATTTACTGTATTAATTTTTGTGTGAATTTTGATTTTAGAATATACACAGTTCAGCATCTTGGGAACAAGCAAGCAAGTTAATCTGCCGCGACCCTCGATTCAAAGTTTTTGATAAGAATAATGAAAGAAAGCAGGCTTTCAATGCATACAAAAATCAAAGACAAAAGGAAGAAAGAGATGAGGCCAGACAGAAGACGAAGAAAGCTAAAGAAGATTTAGAATCCTTCTTGTTAAACAATGAAAAAATGACGAGCGTTACTAAATATTATCGTTGCGAAGAAATGTTTGGATCAGCCGAAGTTTGGAGAAGTGTAAGGGATTATTTTTGTCTAATTTTTTTGTTATTCTAGATTATTTTTTTCTTTTGAGGTTTTGTCATTTTTATTTTGCCCGTTTCGAGATATAACCAACTATTTTTGTTTAGTTTTTGAGGAAAATACGATTGGTTTAAATTAAGCTAGGGACTTTGACGCACGAAATTAGCTAAACCAATTTCATAATTAAAGGTTCCAGATGCTGATAGACGAGATATTTACGAAGATGTCATTGGTTTGCTAGCTAAACGGGAAAAAGAAGAAGCAAAAGCGACTAAGAAAAGAAATATGAAAAAACTGTCCGGTTTACTAGAAGGAATGACTTCTGTCTCGTATCAGACAACTTGGCAGGAAGCTCAACAGCTTTTACTAGAAAACTCTGCTTTTTTTCAAGATCGAGAACTGCTAGGTATGTTTAAATTTTCAGTGTCCATCGTCACAACCACAATTATTTAAATGATTTTATGTATATTGTGTCGTCTTTCTGTGGTTAGCAATGGACAAGGAAGATGCATTGATCGTTTTTGAAAAGCATATCAAAGATCTTGAAAAAGAGGAGGAAGAAGACAGAAGTGAAGAGAAAAAACGAAAACGACGAATGGAGAGAAAAAACAGAGACGGATTCGTCAAGCTTTTGGATGAGCTGCATGACCATGGCAAGCTTACATCTATGTCTCTTTGGGTGGAGCTTTACCCAACCATCAGTTCTGATCCTAGATTTGCTCAAATGCTCGGGCAACCTGGTTCAAGCCCATTAGATTTGTTTAAATTTTATGTTGAAGACTTAAAGTCTAGATATCAAGATGAAAAGAAAGTTATCAAGGAAATTTTAAAAGAGAAAGGTTTTGATGTATCGGTAAGTCGTTTGCTTTATTTCGTTTTATCTTATCTAGTATCTAGGAGCAAAAAATACAAAATTGATATGTGCTGTTTGCAAAACAAATTCAAATTTAGGACGCTACTACTTTTGCGGAATTTGCTACAGTGGTATGTGAAGACAAAAGAGCTGCCACATTGGATGCTGGAAACGTCAAGCTAACTTTTAATTCTTTGCTGGAAAAGGTAATGTACTTACATAATAACACGAACTTGTTTCTGTTATATAATTAGATAATTGTTGTAAATGAATTCTTATAATATTGATTTTCCAGGCCGAATCCAAAGCAAAGGAAAAGGCGAAAGAGCAAGCCAAGAAGTTAAAGGTGCTAGCTCAAGATCTTATCGGCCTTTTTAAAGGATTTGATATTCACTTTGAAACAAAGTGGGAAGATATTCGTGGGAAAGTAGAAGATACAGATGCGTTTAAAGCTATTGAGTCGGAAGCTGACCGCAAAAAAGTTTTTGATGTACTTACTATTAAACATTTTTTCCTATTAATGTTCTCTCTTTATCAAAAATCAACTAAAACTAAAACATGTTTGATTTTAATTTTTTATAATTAACAGGACTATGTACACGAACTTGATGAAACATGCGGACATCATCACCATAGCACGAAAAAGGCTAAGAAAGCAAAGAAGCACAAAAAGCGAGCCTCTTCATCAGAATCCTCGAGATCTAAATCTCCAGTAGGAATTAAGATTTCATTTTTTTAAATTTGTGAAATCTCAATTTTTACTACTAGTAATTCTATACGATTTATATTTGCTTTCCAGGTTGATTCAGATTCTGAAGAAGCCTTGAAAAAGAAAAAGAAATCTAAGAAAAATAGACGTAAATCAGCATCCCGTTCGAGATCCAGATCAGAGAGTAGATCCTCTGTGAGTTCTGATTCCGAACTACGAGAGAAATCAAAGAAGAAAAAGAAAGGAAAGAAAAAGAAGAAGAAGCGGTCACGATCATCTGTAAATGAGTTTGCTTTTTAGTTTTTTTTTTCTGCAAATATTTTTCTAGTTTCTTTTAGAATTTAAGAAAAAATATTTTGCCGTTAACTTCTGTTTGTCATCTTCATGTAGCAATTTAATTTCAGTCAGAAAGCTTTTAACCCTAGTAATTATTTACCATTACCTTCTAGTCAGCTGCATTCATTCCATTAAAGAGTTAATTTCTGCTTTAAATCTTTTGATGGTTCTGTATTTTTACTTAACGTTATGTAGAGTGACAGCTCTTTGGAGTCCTTTGGCGATAAGGAAAGGGAGTCTAAGAAGAAGGATAAAAGTAAAAGTGTCTCAGGAGGAAAAGGCGCTGCACAGTCGGGAAGAAGAGAAGGTAGTTTTGACACTAATGAACTTTCCGAAAGTGAGTTAGAAAAGCAGCGTGCGCTGCTGCTTCAGCAATTGAAATTCGCTGCCGACCATGACGATGCGGAATGAGTGAATTTAACATATTTGTTAAAATGACCTGATCCTTCTTCTTCCACCACTTTTGACTTAATAATTGTGACCGAATGAGTGTATGTGAAGCGTAAATCCTACGTAAATAGTTATTGCAAAAAGATATCAGAAATATCGAGGACGGCAGGTCGACATAATAATATGTCTCGTTAGCATTTTAAGGAATTTGCAGTTGATCACATTTTCAGTTATACTTTTATTTAGCAACAGTCACATTTTACATTTTATTATTTGTTATTTAATTAAATATGAGTATGTATCTCCAAAATAAAGTATCTATTTGATTATATACAGTTTGCAAAAAACAATGTACTTAATAATCACAGCTCATCCCTCATCATTTCTCTTAAGATAATGGCCGTCTTTCGAACTACTACAAAAAATCTTTCCTCACAAACTGACATTTGAAGAGAAAGTTTTTCTGCCCAATCAATATG
The DNA here is from genome assembly GCA_034696425.1 of Isotoma viridis. Lineage (NCBI taxonomy): Eukaryota > Metazoa > Arthropoda > Collembola > Entomobryomorpha > Isotomidae > Isotoma > Isotoma viridis. The sequence goes on from JAQGAA010003765.1 coordinate 4,905, forward strand.
CTTCTTCCATTCTGATTTCTGCACCTAAGAAATTAAAATATAAGATACGAAAACACCATTCATCATTTTAATTAAAAATGGTATGAACTTTGGATTTTGATTTCTTAATAGGTTTACTACTTTATCCTTTCTATTCTCAACCTTCCAAGCATATTATTATTGGCCTCAATAAAATTAAAAAATAGTTTCGGTCTCATAATTCTCTATTCCACTCGCCAGTTGATTCCTTTCTTCCGAATTTTCATTATGTTTGGGCAGCCATATTCAAAGAACACTGAAATTTGATCAAGTTTTAGAGGGTGAATTTATTTAACATATTAACAATAGGATTTACCGTATATTTTATATTGTAAAGATGTTTATATAATTCGTCACGCCTGTTCGTAATCTGTTGCTGACGAATCTTCCAACGAGATAGGAAGATCAATGACTGAAACATATTCCTTCATTTTTTCTCCAGCGTCTAGGAAAGCGTTTAATTCTTGATTCTAACATCTTAGAGACCAAATCTTCGTTTAGTTCAATATCTCTCAATATCTCATCTCTTTCAATTTTCTCCCAAAGAATTCGAATGAGTTTTTTCTGGATAAAGGAATACAAATACTAGAAGAAGAATTGTTTTTGTAGTATACATAATATATAAGCTAACCAAAGGGCTTTACAATTATTCTAGTATTTTCAACAACATAAATTAATTAATGTTTTAACTAAAACTCAACAACAGATAAATAATAGCTAACATAGAAATTAGAAATGGGCTATCGAGAATAATAGAAACATTTTAACCCCATTTGCTTTTGACTTTATTTTTGAACTTTGAATTCAGATGTTGTGGGCTGAAAAATTATGTTTTTATTCGCAATATCACTGTATTTCCTCATCTGTATTCCTTCAGGCATTAGGAGAAAGCGGGTGAAAGCATACACATGTGTAACATGCATGCGGATGGAAACATATAATATTTTCAAGATCAAACATTTGCATTCGTTACCTGAATTTTATACATTGAATTTGTTTTTAAATATTATTTTTCTAATTCACACGAAGTATAATATTCATTGTAGGTATGCAATGCTAATTTTACTTTAGGAAACTTGTAGAAAATTGGAATTTCAGTTGAAGAATCATTACGGCTTATTCTATGATGACCTATAGTAAGTCTCTGTTCTACAAGATAGCAGAAAAATTACATCTGACCAAAGTCCATATCTCTGATACTTTGAAACTTGAAGCTAAGCTCTTCTTTATATTTCCATGTTATTATTATATTTATATTGATTGCCTTTGAGTATAATAACTAATAATATATAACATACTAACTTTAGAAAGCTAGGGAGTTATCATGCATACGGTCTAAGAATAATGGATTAAATTAAAAGAAAGAAAGAAATGCATTTGTCACAACAGTACACGATGTACAAACTTTTTCCTCTACTTTTATGGAGTTTTGATAATTGCTTATTACTTCTTTTTCATTGTGTAGTCCTAGTCGGTTGCAGTCTATATACATTTAGATATGAACAAGTTTCATACAATTCAAAGTAAATCGATTGCAGAAATTTGTTTAGTTCGACTACATACATAATTGACGGTTTGATACATTTGCTAAGACGTTATACGATTTTTGTCTCCACCCTTTGTCATACACAAAACAGTAAGTAACACTATTTTGAAAGCATCTCGATATCAGTCCTCTCATCCATATCGCAATTACTTGGGGCGGCGACGATATTTCATGATAAATTGATCTAAACTTCTAAACCCATGTTTTACTTCTAGGCATGAATACTTTCACTGGACTTCATTACTATTACTGGTGCTGGTACAACTTAACTTCAATTTATAAACCCTAACTTTCGGGCTGGTATATTGTATTGAGAATAATCTATTGTATTGTGTTATCGGCAAAATGTATAAGTACCTTCAACTTGAAGAATAAGTATCTTAAACTCCCGACACTACCCGCCCGCGGAGATAACTCGCAAAAAGCATTTTTCCAAATGAAAAGTCTTAACCTTAGATAGTTGGCACTCGATTTATTTATTTTCGAATTTTTTCTAGTAATATAACATAAAGAATAAAACTAGTTATTTATATAGGGCAAAAATTTTAAGTGCAAGATCTTATTTTTTAATTTAAGTGGGATTTTAGGAATTTGGATCAATTGATGTTGAGCTCAGTGAATTTGTGTACGATTCTTAAAATTGTTGCATAACGAACAGAAAAGTTGCTATTGAAATTATAATAAAGGCAGCCTTTTTCATTGAATAACAGGCATCTATTTTTAATACGCTTTCTTAAAACTAAGACCCCAGAAGAACATTTATATACGGGTAGTAGCTAAATTGTGCTTAAAAGCAGTAGTAACAACTGTTTGGGCAAACATTTTGCTTGTACACATCAGTGATGGTAGAAGTCAGTTTAAACCAAAGGTTGAAACAGGAAGAAGGTGATTAGTAAACTGTTGGATGTGCTAAAGGCATTTATTAACTTTCACACAGGCATTAATTACATAGTTATGATAAACCATTAAATATTCCTTTATTAATTGCATACACCTAGCATTTAGTAGTGCTATTGAAAATTTGAAAAATACAGTTCAAACTTGCATAGTTTTAAATTAGTAGAAAACTCTTATGAGAAGTGACTCAGTAATTTAAAATGCATATTCGAAGTTCATTAACTTTCTTACTAACATTATCATTAAGTACTAGTTTAACAAATGCAATATTTACTTCGGCAAGTTCAGAAGCCAAATCTTTGTCATCTTCAACCCCAATTAAACTGCTAAGTTGGACTTCTAAACTATGCTTACTTCATGTTATTGGGGAGGAAGATCGAATAACGAGATATTTAAAGGACTACGAGACAATGCTGGGGAAATACAATCATCCTCTTGTGATCGAAATGTGTTATAGAAATTTTTCATGCTTAAAGTCAGCTTATTTTACAAAAAACATAATAACATTTTATCACACAAGGCTGTCACAAAGTTCTTGTACTGTAACAAATTTTCTACTTGGGGAATTTGGTACAACAATTAGTGAAAGTCACCTAAGTGGAGTTTTACAACACATGGAAAGCCAGAGTTACTTGGATGAAAATCCAAGATATGGTTTACTAATGCTGGAAAAAATGCCGTCGTATCCAGAGAAAACAATAGTTTTTGCATTTTTCTCAAGTTTACAAAAAGTTTATACAAACACAAGGTACTTTGTTGCATTTGAAGATCAATCTTTACCTTTGTCATTATCATGTCAAATATTATGTCTACATTGTTCTTATAACGTTAACATGCTTTTTGAAACCTTAAACATAAATGGACTTCAAGAAGCGGAAAAGATGTGGATGAATATACATACAAATCTTTCAGGAACAATAGCAATTGTTAAGCGACAAGAACTTATAAATTTTAGAGGGGGTGGTCCCACAAATTGTCACAGTTTGGGAATAGACTTCCGTGGTGAATCGAGACTATGTGTTTTTAATTTACTATCATCTTTCTTAAAGTTCAAAATTGAGTTTGGTGATCCAGATCCCAGTAACAATGCTTCTACATCATTTCAGGAACACTTAAGTCGATCCAATGAAACTTCAAATTCTTCCCGTTTTGTCTATAATGAAATTGACAATTGGCAAGCTATTGATACTTTTCGAGAAACTCTTCCATTTTGCAAAAATGGAAGTTTGAGAATTGAGTGGGTTCCACATGGATGGACTAGTGATCCTCTTAAATTTTTGCTTATTATGGACAAAGCTTCTTTGAATTATTCAGCTCTTTATAAACCTTATGACATTTATACTTGGATGCTGACCATGTTGTCTCTAATGGTTGTAGGAATGCTACTTAGTTTCTCCCTCTGGGCTCATAACAGAAATGAATACTATTACAATGTTAATTCGAATATAAAAAAGGATAAGACAGATGTAATTAAAATTCTATTGATGAGCTTGGGTTCAATAATTGAACAAAATCCTACTGATAAAACTGCTCGGAAGAGTATACATTCATTTAGAGTATTATTCGGTATGTGGCTCTTAGCATGTATTGTAATTAGCAATGGGTACACAGGGATTGTGATATCTTTTCTGTGTTCATCAGTCTTTCCAAGTGATCTACCTTCGACTTTGAAAGAAGTTGTTGACAGTAAATATCCAGTGATTTCATGTGATATGTCTTTTATGATTAAGGTTAATCGCTCATATTCTTTACTATTTTTGCTAATTAGAGAGCATCTTTTTTTTTCTGCTCCAGCTAATCGAAAACAACATTACGCTGTTGTTCAAAAAGAAGCAGCTTATCTCCAAGATATTTCAAAAGATAAATTAATGTTTCTTTACGAATATAAAATTCCTATTCCAAAGAAACGAACTTTTATGGATAGCGTTTTAATTGACAAGTCATTTGTTATACCTAAAACCTTTGCGTACGTATCAACTGAACGACAAATAAGTAGGCTTTTTGAATTGGTTAAGTTCAATCCTAAACTTATGGTCTGGTCACCACCATCTAATGAAACTATATCCGTTACTCTAGCTTATACTGCTCCGAGAAACTATTTTTCAGTTATTGTGAAAGAATATTTATATTTTATACATGATGCTGGCCTACCACTTATTTGGTTAGAGAAAGAACGTGATCTGTATCGTCGTTTAGATATGCAGAGATATGCTTGTTGGAGAACTTATAGTACTAAGATAGATTCAATTTGGAACTCGTCAAATTGCTCTAAGACGTTAGTTGCAAATGATTATGAACGATTTCATACTTTCTCGTATGGAGTTGAAGAGTCGAAGCCACTGCCTATAGATAACTTACTGGCGACATTCAGGTTGTATGAATTTGGCATTATGACAGCAGCACTTGGATTCATTGCTGAGGTTTTGATAGTCAAATTGGAAAGGTGCCGAAATTATGTATTTGAGAAGAAAAAAGTTAAAAATAGCAGTGATAAGGGTAATGAATGCAAGAGAAGACATTAACTTTTTAAGAACCTTCTAGGTAAAATTATATGATGGTTCATTTGATGTCTTTTTGTTTCAGATATTACAAAAGATCTATTAGCATTTAAAGAAGAGAGAAGTTCATCAAATTATACTGATGTTAAGTTGAAGTTGAAATCGTCAGTGGATATGGTTGATGTTGACTTCTCAGTTCTACCTGGTGCATTAAGTTATAGTTAACTTTATTTTTTTAAGTTGTACACTAACATTTCAGAGTAAATGATTGTTGACAAATCTAAGTCGAGAGTCAAGATTAGACATTTATGACAAGATTAGACATTTATGACAAGATTTAGGAAAGTCTGAAGAAAGAGCATCCTCAATTTAGGAGTGAAAAGCAGTTTATAAATAATAATCATAATTCATGATAATTCTGTCCCAAAAACTATGCAGATATTGTGAAATTTAAGCATTATTTTTATTGGCTTGAAAAATGAAGACGTACTGGGTCAAATTCTTAAATTCTCTCCAGAACAAT
>JAQGAA010003766.1:0-10383 GCA_034696425.1 Isotoma viridis
AAATAAAACTACAGCTAAAATTCTTCAGCCTCTTGTAAACGTTGACCTTTCAAAGATGTACTTTATGAACACAAGTGTAGCCACTGTAGCTGGAGTTCCGGATTGTAGAATAACTAGATGTGGTTATACTGGGGAGGATGGTGTGGAAATTTCTGTTCCGTCGGATAGGATAACTCATGTTGTTAATGCTCTTTTAGAGTCAAAAGTTGATAAGGTTGAACTTGCTGGGTTGGGTGCTAGGGATTCTTTGAGATTGGAAGCTGGACTTTGTCTTTATGGAAATGACATGGATGAAACTACTACCCCTGTGGAAGCCGCTTTGTCTTGGCTTATTGGTATAATTACTTTAATTTTACTTTTAAAAATAATTAGTTTAAGTATTTCCTTAAATTGTTTACAGGGAAGCAAAGAAAACAACGACAAGACTTCCCTGGTGCGTCAAAAATCATGGAACAGCTTAAGGACAAAAGTAAAGTTACCCGAAGAAGAATAGGACTAATGTCCCGTGATGGACCTCCACCAAGGTCCCATATGGAAATCCAAAATATGAATGGAGAAACAATCGGAGAAGTGACAAGTGGTTGCCCAAGTCCAAGTCTCTCTCCTACAAACATTGCTATGGGATATGTCAAAGGTGAACCTCTTTCCGTGGGTACTAAACTTAATATCAAAGTAAGGAATAAGTTGGTCTCTGCTGAAATTATGAAAATGCCTTTCCTCAAGGGAAAGTATTACATGCCACCTAAGAAGTAAAGCGTGTGTTCAGTTTTCCTTTCAAAGTAGTTAACATTTTTGAAGATAAATTTTAAAAAAGATACAAATTATGAAATACTTATTGTTTAAAAATGAACTGAAATAAATAGCCCGCAGTTGCACAGATGCCAAAATAAATGACCAAGGCAATTAAAACAGTTTTCTTATTATTTTGAATTTCATTTTCCAGAGACAAAATTTATTTTTGACATTTCATTCTCGAAGCTATACAGAGTCAACATAAATCAGACTTTATCCTTCCTGTAAAAGGGTTTACGATTAAGTCGTCACAAAAAGAGATAATTATTTGAATAACAATTACTCCCCAAGTTGACCCTATAGTGTATTCTCATGTGTGGCAAAGGTTATAAATGATTGTGCTGTAGAGTTTAAAAAAAACCCAACAGCACTGAAATTACCCTCAGCATTCCGTTTTAGTAACAGGAGGACCCTCACTTTTGACCTGGTCCATATCCAAAAACAATTCTGCACAAGAAGGATGAATAGCAGTCGCTTGATCAAAGTTAGCTTTAGTTGGTTTGAACTTATTACAAATAGAAAAGCCTTGAGTAATTTCAGCAGCATTTGGTCCAAAATAATGAAATCCAATCACAACTTGTTTACTATTCCAGCTATTCTTGAGACAAATTAACTTTGCAAAAATCCTCTCCTCCCGATTAGGAATGACCCATTCTAAAGGTCTTGAATTTGCTTCGTATATAATAACCTTCTTTTTTCCATGCTTATCCAAAGCCTCTTGTTCACTTGCACCCCAACAGCCGTATTCAATTGGGGAGAATATTGTAGTTGGTATATTACGGTATTCCACTCGGGGTCCAAAGTGACTACGGAGTCTTCGAGCTAAATAACGTCCAGCTTTAACAGCAGTTGGGGTCAATTGTGGTCTATCATATGCACAGTCTCCTATAGCGTAAATATTCGGTTGGCTCGTTTGATCTACACCATTTACCCTTATTTTTCCATCTTTGTGGACACTGACTCCAGCCTTGTCTAGTCCCATATCTTGGGTACAAGGATTCCTTCCAATTGCAAGGATAACTGTGTCATAGAATTCGTCTTTCATGATGTTTGCTAATTCATGCCACATTGATACTTTGAGCTTCTTTCCGGAATCGTCATTTCCGGATTCTACTTGTGTGATTGATTTAGGTTCAAAACCTTCTTGAACTCTTACACCTCTTAGGACAAGACAGTCTTTTACTTTTTCGGCCATTTCTGTATCAAATCCTCGAAGAATTTTTGAGCGTACTATCATACTTGTTTCGTATCCGAATCCAGCTAAGAATCCAGCACATTCTACTCCTATGTAGCCCCCTCCGATTATCAGAGTCTTGCCTGGGGGTCGCGGAAGGGAGAAAAGGTCATCTGATGTTATGCATAATCCGTCTGCTTTTCTACCTCCAGGGATATCCAAGTATCTTGGACGACATCCAACTGCAATGACAATCTCGTGGGCTGTGACAGTAAATTTGTCACCTTCTGCTCCTAATTTACGATCTAGTTGGATTGTCCTGTGGTCATTGAGGAAAGACGCTTTGGCATTGAAGTATTTAATATTTCTTGAAGTAAGGGATACTCTATAGCCAAAGTTAAGGGAGCGGATGTAGTCTTGAATATTGTCCACTAGTGTATTCCAATCATGGGATGGTTCTGGGACTAACGGGAATCCGTATGAAGGGCCGTCTGATAAGGATTCTTTGGCAATGGCTGCTTGGTGCATGATCTTTTTAGGGATGCAGCCTACATTGACACAAGTCCCTCCAAGACCCCAAGATATACCTGAGGGAGTTGGCTCCACGTAGTCGCATACTGCTATCTTCAACTTTTTAGAGAGTTTTGCTGCTTCTTTAGCACAGGCTAGACCTCCTGACCCTCCTCCAATAATTAAAAGGTCGTAGTCAACATCTTTCGATTTAAACATTTTATTCCCCATTTTGTGATCTTTATTTGGTGGAACAGTTTGACTTGAGTTGACTATTACGGAGAGTACAGTCTCTCCAGTCGCGGCTAGATATTATAAGACATGTCCTTAGCCCTAGTTTTATAATGTATAAGATTTGTACGATACTTTTGTATTGTAATTATAATATAGAAGAGTTTTCAGGTCAAAGTTCAAAAAAGCGACCTTTACGACATGAAGAGGGCTAAGTAAAAGTCAAGGTGCATTTGACATTTTCCTAACTAAATTGAAAGCTGTAATTGTAAAAACTCATTGAGATTATAGAAATGACAAGAGACAATTGAATGAAAAGTGACCCTTGGTAACGATACTTTTTTTAAGGAAGCAACCTTCTAAAAAATCTTACAAAATCTTGTAAAGTTCATTGATAAATATGATATAAGGATTTGTAATAATTTAAAAATAATTTTTAAAAGAATGATTAAATTTCGTTAAAACCTTTTAATAATTGTCGCATATAAATACAATTAATTCCAACACATCAGACCAGAATGGACAAACACTGAAAAATTAAGAGCCTCTATACTTACCTACTTACAAGTTGACAAAACATACATGAAATATTTGGCTTTTTAGCTTTCAGCTAGCAATACAACGTTAACAAATAAATTGATAACAAAAATCACTGGTTTCACTTTTTAGGTACTGAATTAAATACCAACATTAACAATTATTGTTATTATTACACTAACTAACTCTAATTATAATTAATACATAACATGTTTAATATTATATACAATAAATAATATATATATTTAATAACAATGACAATATTTATCACAGACAGATATACCAAAACTTTTTTGCACTCTAAAACTATTATGTCCTTGCGTATTTTTATTAAACTTAATCTCTTTTTACGAGTAGAAAACATTCTGCTATAATGCTTCAGCTATTTTTTATGTAAAGAATTAGCTACCGGCTACCAGACGCTAAGCTTGAGAGTTACTTTTTGGGAGGAGGGCTTTTTTACCATTTAGTATTTCATGGTTTCTTCAAAATTTCAAAATTTCCGAAGTTTTTTGAGAAAAAACACTCATCGTTGCATAATTATTTTGTATAATAGCTCGCGCACTATAAACTTCCAGCGAAATTGCTTAATAACTAATCATCAGCTTTTAAAAAAATCTGTTTATCTATACAATGAGTATACAATACTTAATTGGGTTATATTAATTACAAATAGTAATTATTACAAAGATTCCCTAATATCTTGCTTATCTTTGGACACTCTCTCATTTCTCTATAAAAATGGAAGGCTATTGCATGTTTTTAAATTCCATTATTGAATAGTCTCTTCTTCCCTGCTGAATTTAAAGAGTTTTACCACCGACGACCTCACACCTCTGTAGCTATAATACCAGAATGTGTAGCAAAAGTATTAATATATTTATAAATTTAATTATAGTCTAGAGTCATCTCATTATAATCAGTCAAAAAAATTGTCATGAACTGTGTTTCCTTTTTATTCCTTCCTGTCAAACTCTTTTCCTTTTGTGTCAGGACTGTATGTTTTTACAGTGTCGACTAGGGACACTGCTATTATATTGGAAATGTAAAGCCACCACCACCACAAAAGCATTCCAGTTTAGTATTATGTATGACTTGGCATTATTTTCATTTGTAATTTGATTTACATATAATAATAATAATATACAAATATCTAATATTTATAGCGTTTTTTAAGAAATGATATTATTCAGTCTGCTGAGCTACTTAGTTTTTTTAAAAAGCTACCTAGTGTGTGTATAGAGTAATAAGACCCTATATAAGCCTATTAAGTTGTAATTAATTAATAATTAATACGTATATATGTATGTAGTAGTAGTACATAGTATTGTGCTGTATTATCAGCTCGAAGATTCTTCACTTTTTTAGAGAGTCAGTCTCTTTATGATGCATAGGGTATTAAATAGTAGTTCAAAAGAGTCATTCATTATTAGAAGAGTGATGATTTTTAAAGACTCACTGAAGAGGAGGAGTGATTATGACAAAGATGATAATGAGATGATGATGATGATTACTTCATTGGTTTTTGAGGGAAAGGAGAAGAAAGTGGTCAGTGTGTGACTAGGTGGGCCGCTGGTTATTCAGTGTTACACAGCGGTCACCAACGGGATTCGTCATCCTCTGTGAGTTTAAAACAAAAGGTTTAAAGTTTATTACAAAAATGTTCGTATGAGAATGTGATCTAAAGTTTGAAATGGAATTAGACTTTGAGAGTTACCCTTCGTCACTTTCGGCAACGTCTTGGGTTGAGGAAGAAATTTTAAACATTTCTTGACCCTCTGGCTCTGTTCGATCTGGAAGTTTAGGGAAAATATATTTAGTTTTGGGGTTTTTAATTAGTAGTTTTAATTAGGGTTTACGGTTTCTTACCGGCAGGAAATCCATAGTTTGACTTTTTGTTAAGAATGCACATGATGAGTGCATGGATGGCACAGAATATGAGACAACCAATACCAAATACTCTGAATGCAGTTGCTCCTGTGTAGTTTTGAAATATTAGACCTCCTACTAAACTCCCTGATGCTACACCTAAATAAGATGGGTTGTAAAAAAAGAATATTGTTTTAATTATGCTAATTAAAAAATAAGTGGTTATAAAAGTGATATTTATTTTTATTTAAACATGTACCAATTCCAAGGAAGGCAGCTTGCACCACTCCCTGAACAGTGGCAGATGTCCCAGGAGGACTAATTTTGTTCGCGTATGAGACCATTGTTGAATAAAACACCCCGTAGGTCAATCCTTGTAACAATTCTACGGGTAAAATTGTCCATGGATTTGTTAAGAAACTGTAGATGATAAAGCGTACTCCAAAGGCCCCTAGAACCAGAGTTATACAATGGACGTGGCCTAACTTCTTTATCAGCCAGCCTGTAAAAACCATAAAACGAAATTATTTCATTTAAAAAAATATTTAAGACTTTTTAATTGTTGAATCGAATGGCACACCCACCAGAAATAAAAAAGAAGGGAAGTTCTCCTCCAAAACATTGGACAGCGGAAATAAGTCCTTGTAGAACTTTAATCCAGCTATGAGACTCACAAGAATCCACATATTGATATTCTTCTGCTAATATCTCAACATACCTGAAATTAAATTAATTTAAAATTAATTAAGAATTTCTATGATTTTAGTTAAAATTTCCTAAAGTAATTTATTGCAACTGACCAGAATAGGAACTGCCACAAAAGACCTGTACACATCCCAATTATGACACATGCGATAATGAACACAACTATTCGCAAATTACTTAACAAAGAGCAAAGATCTCGTCGAAGGGACTTTGTCTTCTCTACCTCTTTAACCTGGAATATGAAAAGTGGTGTGGGTTTCAGCGTATTAAGAAATCATAATTAATTACATATTTTAAGTTAATTAAGACTTAATTGTTTTAACTCACACTCCACTTGTATGAAACAATGAGGTCCAAGGTGAGAAGACCAGCTGTAAGGAAGAACGTTGGGGTATAATCTTTGAGCAACTTTCCTTGACTAGAAGTGTCGATTAAGTAACCCGCAATAAGGGAGAAAGCACCCCAACCCATTGTCCCCCACAATCTCTGACGTCCGTACAATTGTGGCTCATCCGCTGTCATTTTCAAAAGTGTTAAAAAAATGTTAAATTTCAAAATTTTAAGTTTTCATTTAGTTATTTTTTTCAAAAAATGCCAAATATTAACCTACCCAAAGTCTGAAAACACATGGCATCAGCTAAAGACTCAACTACAGCCATTGCAATCCAAGCAATAACCACAAGAGATCCATACATCCAGAAATTCATAGAATCTAATAATTCCTCTTCTTCTTGAATTGTTTCCAAATGTCTATTTAGTGCCGTGTTATTCGGACAACTGATGAAACAATGTCTCATAAGAGTCTTTGGCGCACATGACAATCCACTATAATCTCCATGACCTCGACCCTGCTCAAGTTCAAAGGCTAACTCCCTTATAGGTAGATACAAGCATTGTCTTTGTCCTTGTCTTGATCCCATTGGACCAGCTGGGTCATAGGAGTCAGGTGTCATCAAAACTTGATTTATCTTTAGTTTTACATCAAAATTAATGACATAAGGACCAGGGGCTGCTGGTGTGGATGAGAAGTTAAACCGAGCAGCTTCCGTTGTTGAAGAGAGGAGGTTCGGGTTTATTTCTATTTGGGGCGGAGATCTCATCCTGCTACAGACTTCGGGTTGATTTTGACTAATTATATTGCTACAGAATTGAATCCCTTCTTCAAATCCGTGGATTTCACAATGAGCTTGGCACACTTCGACCCATTCGTCGTTGTCTATTATTGATCTGGGGGATCTTTCGTTTGATGAATATAATGAGTCGTTTCTGTGCATCTTTTTGTGACGTTGTCGAACCTAAATATTGATTTAAGGGTTTTATTTTATTTGCAAGTTAAGTTAGATTATGCAATTAGATCTGCTGGATTTACACACTGACCTGTTCTGGTTTGAAAGTGTCCATTACAGTTTCCGAACAAAGAGCATTAAGTCTTCCACATTGTCTTATGTAAGATTCCCCAACAGCACAGTCAAGTTGTACTGGTCTCTCAGGAGGATTTTGAGGTAAAAACGCAACACAAAGATATGACATGAGATTTAACAAAATGAAAAATAGAAATAACATTTTCTTCTTTTTAAAACGGTCAGCTATTGCACCGAAAACGGGTTTTGCTATTAGACCAGCTATCGGGGCTACGGTGAATATAAGTCCCACACCCACTTCTGAAATTCCCATTTGCTTTCCGAATACTGCGATGAATGGCCATAATGATGCCGTTCCTATTAAAAACAAAAGTTAAAAAATCACTTTTAATATTTTTAAACATTTTCAAAATTTCAAAATTTTTAAATTTAATTTGTAAAAGATTCTTTAAAATCCTTAAAATTTTGACATACCTCCCCAATAGAAAAAATAATGAGCTTTTACAGGTAAATATCGTATATTAATCTTCATATTTTGTCTAAAAACTTCCTAATCCTTAAAAATCCTCTCCTTATATTTGCAAACTTTGTAAAACTCCAAATACTAACTTTTCTTCCATTCTTTACAAAAAAATCTTATAAATTACTTGACACTGACCACCAGCCACCACACACGAATAAATATATTTTTTAGCACAAATTATTATTCTATCTTCTTTCTATTGCAAGTATAGTTAATCAGATATTTAATTGAAACACACAATATATACCGGCTTTAGTATTGACGTACACTTACGTGTACACAGTAGTAAGTACAATCAACCTTGCAAAATTTTTTCGCAATATTAACAAGGAATTTCCCAGCAGAACCAGTACTTTGCAATTTGTACCATAGGGTTTATTATTTCAAACAATTCTTATATATTATAAGAATCTTTTGTATTAAATCTTTAAATTCTTTTTTTACACAAGCATTATATTGTCGTTATATTACTTTCAAGATAGTAAATCTTTTAGTAATTTCTTCTTTATTAATGCAATTCCCATTAGAATTATCATTTTCCTCTTTTTATATTATTCCATACTGATTTTTAATAAGGAACAATTTTAATAATAATAATAATTTGTTATCCAAGTTATTTCTTTTTTCCTTCAAGAAGAGAGTAAAAATGTGTTAAATTTTTCCACAATATTATTAAGGTGAGGTTGTGTGTTTTTGGGTTTTTGGCTGGGCTTTACTCTTCAGTCTGTTTTTTACTCAAACATTTTCAACATTTCAACTAAAACTCCAACCCTCTCTGGTATTAGTCAGTCTCAATAAGCTAAAAAAGAGTGTTATACACTCATACTGAAACATAGACACATTAGTCAGAGATTTGAAATTGATTTAGACCAGAACCCGCAAAAAGGGAAGAATTGTATAAAATCTAGTTATATTGTTAAAGGATGGATTTATGTTTTTTATTAATACTATTTAGTATTACTTTTGGGCAGCCTTTTACATACTTTTATGAGTTATTTCTCTTTGAATTTAGCTAAAAAGTTGGAGCTAACTCTGAATACACATGAGTTGTCAGAGTGAGTGAGCCGTGGATGGAAATTAATTGCTTGGAATAATAATAGTAGAGGCAGTAGTAGTGGTGGTGGTAGTTTAGTAGTGAATGGCTTATTGAAGAGATCACACTAGAGATGATGGGATGGAAAAATATAGTTAGTTTGTTATTAATGCATATGCCATGGCATTTTATGATAAAAGAGAGCTATTTTATTAAATAATTTTCTTCAATAGAATGATGATGATAGAGAATAGAGAGTGGTGGTGGTGGTAGTGGTGATAGGGTAGAAGATTGAATAAGTTGTAGTTTTTGGAGATAGGGAAATTTGTTCTTTTCTTCTCGTCAAGAGACTTAAAGAATAGAGCCCAGGGAGAAATGTATGAAAGAAGACAGAGCATGAATTCTTTTCAATCCAATCACAAAATCACGAACAAGAGGTATAGGGATTGTTTGTGTGTGAACTTAAGTTTAAAAAAGATTTGTTGGCAGTGTGGATTGTTGGATGTTATGGGTATTTGGTACTTTTTTATTTGGGATAATAAGTATGAAGGATTCAGTTACATATTTTAGGTGTTGTTTCATTTGTATCATTTTATGAGTGTGATTTGAGTCAAAATTATTGAAGTTTTTATGACCTTTTTTAGTGTGTTTGTGTGGGTTATGGGTTATGATGGTGATAGGGATTGTTGGCAGGAGTCTTGGGAATTTTATGGGAAAGGAGTGAGAAATTTTGGTTTTTGGGAACATGTTATACGTAGATGATTTAATTAAGAGAGAGATATGCATTTGGACTTTGGGGTTATAGGGTTTAAGCTTTATACTTTAGAGTAGATTTGAAGTGATTTTAAGTCAACAAGAACAAGGTCATACCGTTTGCCAACCAAATTTTATGATTTTTTTAAAAGAATACTTTACTAACAAAAACATTAATAAAAATTAGCTACATGGGAATCTTTCTATTAAAAATATATTTCTATTTTGAACTTCATTAACCTACAAAAAAGATCACAAAGCAGCAAATTGTATACAGGATAAAAGATAACTTTTATGTACTAAAATGTCAAGAGCTATTATTAAACTATTACAATACGGTGGTTGTGGTAGTTTAGTAGTAGAAAGTGCAAGGATGTTCGCAGATTATTAAATGTCAAGGGAATAATAGCATAATTCGAGAATATAATACAATCTGACATTTAAGGCGTTTTTCCTCTTTTCTTCTAAAAAATTAGATAATGTTTAGTAACACTAATACATAAAAATCAATAAATAAAAAAATCTAATTGAATTTTCTTATTATTAGATCATATAATATATTCGTGTACGTCATCCAAAAGGAAAAAGTTATCTCTCTTATGTTCTATAATGTAATAATTTCAGTAGAATGAACAAAAATAAACTTTTGCTATAATCAAATTGCCGTGACTAGAAGCAACTAAACGGGAACTAAGAAAGCCATGAAAGAGTTTGATAAATAAATTAATATTTTATTACTACGGGTTTTTCCAATAGTTCAATTTTATCATGTTGGTCGTGTGTGTCTTTAACCACTAAAATAATACCGAGCTGAAGTTTTGGCTTGTTATCAGTTCAGAGGTTCTAGGAAATGTTTTTCTGCATTACTATTTACTTGAAAATGGTTGGAAATTAC
>JAQGAA010003767.1:0-10382 GCA_034696425.1 Isotoma viridis
CCCAAATAATTCTTGACAAAATAAATCATTTTTGTGACAAATTTAATTTAAATTTGTGGCCCGTTAATTCCATGCCTTTTGATAATCTTAAGTTACTTTGTATATATGATTTCAAACTACGTGACTTTCTATAATTTTTTTTTTGTTTTTTTCATTCAATTGAAATTTAGTCCCAAATGCATCATTTAACTTATATAGCTATCGTTTAATCGTTTATATGCGAATGATAATATTAAAATGTTATTGCAGACGCAATTGAAAGATCGAGTATTTCTTTGGTGCATATTATTGCTGAAACTGCTGATTGAAAAGTAAATACTGCTTTTGAAAATTAATTGGTAAATTAATTTTTAGTGGTAGATAAATTAAATCAAACTTACTTACGAAACTTGAATCGGGAGAAACCTCAATTTGTTCCTACTACATTAGAATTAGTCTTAGTTATGAGTTAAGTCACACTGGTCTGGATGTATAATTATTGATCTACCTGTAGTAAGCATCTTTTCCTAAAACTATCATGCATGGGGCCTTCATTAATTCACCATTGTTGCAAATTGCGTTGCATAGCTAACTCCAATACAAATTGAGCTATTATTACTCATCCTTCAATGCATATATCCCATTTCGATTTTCCGATCCTTTTAAAAACACCACTAATGGGCCATAAACTTTTATCGATGATTTAATCTGTAATCTTTTCCCTTTATATCTTCGAAAGCAATTTCAAAAATGTAATAAACGTCCACTAGCAATAAGTGAGTTCACTCAAGCATAATCTCTGATGAAGTTAATAATGCATTTCTTCAACAAATCAAAAAAAAATGCAATGATTAAAACTAGAAACTGTCTAAGGTTGACAATAGTTAGTCATCAAAATAATACTATAAAACTATTTTTCAAAGTGTGCTGAATACACGGCACAAAGCCCACTGCTATAAATTAAAAAAAATCGCCTACATTGCAATTTTGCTTAGTTTTAAAGGTGCAATTAAGAAAAGAGCAATAAAAATACACATTTACGCCATATAAAAGCATTTTTATAACATCGAGTCCCTCGTCCTCGTATTACATAAACCTACTGCCTATGTAACATTATATAACTGCATAATGCATCTCATTAGTCTCGCTTTCTAAATTATTCTTATTACCTTTTTTGCAGACTATACAACAAAATTAAATTACATTGGAAGATTGCTGACAAAATAGTAATCTTTTCTGCATGAATAACTTTAATAATGACTTTAACCACTTAATGTGCTTCTAAATTAAAATAGATGCAAAAGCACCAGGAAGGAAGAGTAAGCTTAAAAATTAAAAAATAACATTTTTATTCTTCGGGCTATTTCCGATTTTTTGTAACGTTTTTAGATCCCAGTAGTATTTTTAATGATAAAAAACATACGAGGAAAATGCCTAAGGCTCTTTTTTACTACAGATTCATACACACTTTTTTGGAGAACAATGTGCAAAATCAATTAGTTTTTTCTTAATAATTGCACTATAAATAGATATACAAATTTAAACATTCTATACTGAATATGTACACACTGAGTAATTCAATCAACAAAACCAATTTCCCTATCATGCTTCATTTGTTTATTGTTTAGTTTTACAGATTAGCTCACTTGTTGTGCGAATACCATAACCAAGCACTGCAAAATTCCCACAGGCAGGAGCATTACCTACAAGTTTGCAAAATGTCATGAAAACTCCCCGTTTGATGATGTGATGATACTATTATTGATTCAGTATTGAGAGTCTATTCATCTCGAGACACATTTGTTTACTGAAACCAAATTTCAGTAGAAGTTAAAAGGTTGACGCTATAGTTTGTTGGTAAACAAAGAAGTACCCTATTTCTCCGCCCATTATACTAGTATTATATGATGATGTTTTAGGAAAAACTTAATGTTCGTATTATACACAAAGTCGTATTATCTGTTGGGAAATCCATATTATTATTTATTATTACCAGAAAAAACTTTACACGACACCAATTAAAATGTCATTATTTTGTTTAACCAAATTCTTGATCAAAACCATCAAACTCGTCTCCAAATAAATCGTCTTCATCATCAGAAATAGCAGATTCTAGGGTAGAACTTGTGTCTCATCATCACTTGAACTGTCACCTGTAACTGTTAGCTTGTCTATTCCTAACTCTAGTTCTGCTGAATCCTCATAGCAGATGCAATTCGTGATTTTAAAAATCCTCGTTTTATTGTTTTCTTATCTATCTCCTTCCAGGCATTTACAATCCATCTTAGAATTCATGTAGCTTTGCCGTTTTCGAAACGATTTAGTTTTTGGGCTTGGAAATGTTCGTGATGAGGAATTGGAGGGCTTCATTGTCTAATTAGTACTAATGGAAAAATTGTAGATTTATCTATAACTACTGATTCTGTAGGTTAGATAAAATGCACATTGCCTGGATAAATTCTATACGAACCTTTTTAAACAACATTCAATACTAATTACTTTATGATAATGCTATACAATCTCGTATTATATGAGGGATCGTATTATCTATTAATTTTTATGGGAATTTTCTAAAAAAGACTTGCCTCGTATTATACTAGAGGCCGTATAATGGGCGAAGACATAGGCTATCAAATGTATTCTAATTCCTAACCAGGGTTTCCCATGCATGAAAACAATGTTGGGGGATTGGATTAAATATCATTCGAATCAATAAATAAAAGCTTGTAGCATTTAACTGAGTATCAGTATTAGTGAAGAGATCAGGAAATAGTGAGGTTATTTGTAGAATTCTGCAAAATACGATTACATTAACCCTGTGTTTTTCAAGTGTATGAAATGTAAATTTGTTTTATTACAGTTCACAATCATAATCAGTGTGTTTTGAACAATAAATATTTACTAAATCTTTTAAATCAACACGTTGTAACTGAAATGTCTAAATCAAAAACTATGTATACAAGGTAAAGTTCAGGAAGGTGGAGAAATTAATTGCACTATAAAAAGCAATTGAGATCTATTGTCCCGTATCAATCCTATGAGAAATTGATGCTGGGCAAGAACGCTTGGAAAAACTAATACTTCTCTATAAAATTCATCATGGGGGCAACGTAAGAACTCCATTTTTAATTATACTTATAGTAGTTAAATAATTTTTATAAAAAAGTAAGACTTAAGATTTTTCACAGTGTCACATCGATGTTAACAAATGTAAAACTTTTTTAATATTCCAGAGAAAATAGTAATCTCGGGAAAGCAAAGAAACTTACGATTCTATTAACAGTAGTAGTAGGGATTCTAGCATTTCTAGCTGTTGGATTATTAATAACGATTGTAATTATTGGTGTCAAATTAAAAGGTATGTAGTTAAAGAGAACTAAATTCTTTAAAATCTTTCTGCCTTTGTACTCCACATATTTATCAAGAGGATAATAAACTATGGATATCAATGAAATTATTTTTTTCATAAGATAAATCTGACGAATGTAAAGATCTTCCCTCTCCACCTGGAGGTGTGGTCTGCAATACAGAAGAATGTGCTCAAGCTGCTGGAGACATTCTTAAGGCGATGGACAAGTCCGTAAATCCATGTGATAATTTTTATCAATTTTCATGCGGAAGTTGGGTTAGAAATAATCCCATTCCTGACACTGCGTCATCATGGAATCAATTTAATGTTTTAAGGGAGCAACTTAGCCGAAAAGTCAGAGGTTCTTAAAAATACACCTGAAAGCTGAAAAACAAAAGTATTAATTTAGCTAGAGTTAATCAGCAGTAATATTAAAATAATAAATTAATTTATTACAGGAATTGTCGAAATGGAAATAAAAAACGATGAACCCAATACAGTGAAACTTGCGAAGCAGTTTTACAAAAGTTGCATAGGGCAAAGTAAGCAATTGTCAAATCTCAAAAAATGCATTTACTCTTTGAACAGAGCCTAAGATATTTTATAAGTAATGAAAATGACAAATGTACTTTTTTCAACTTTTAGATACAACTAACGAAGTCGAATTACATACTTTGATCGAGACTGTACTAAAGGTAAATGATTTTAATGAAAATAATCTTGGATTGAAGCTAGGAGAACTCAGGCGTCGTACAGGAGGCCAGTTGTTCTCAACCTTGTATGTTGAACTTGATGAAGGAAATACTTCAAATTACATTATATACGTAAGAAAATGCATACGATAAGATTTCTAGAATCACTAAAAGCTTATGTATTAAAGTTTATTATGTGAGATATCCAATCAAATCCCAACTATATTGTTCATTGTTAATAATCTAATTTAGATGGACCAACCTAGTTTAGGATTGAACAGAGCATTTTTGACCGCAACTCCAGAACACTTGAATAAAAAAGCTTACAGGGAATTAATTCAAGAAGTGTGGCCCCTTGTGTACAGCACTGCAGACCCACCAGTGGACTATGCAGCCCTGGCAGAGAAAATCGTTGCATTTGAAACCAAAATTGCTCAGGTTTGAACTTTATCTTTTGGTAGTAACAATACTTATCATTACTATATTTCTTTTTAACAATTTGAAGTTGATTTAGTTTCAATTTCATCATATATTTTTTGTAGATAAGTACTCCACCTGAAGATAGAAGGAATCGAACAGAACTTTACAATTTGATGAAATTATCTGCGCTTAAGAATCATACATCAAGTGCAACTGTGAGTAAAAATTAATTTATTGGTGTTGTTTATGTTACATTAAGTTTTGTGTTTTACCATAAGCTTATTATTTCAATTGATTAGATGATTGACTGGGAAGAATATGTTACTGAAATTTTTAAAGATGCTGTTCAAAAGCATGGTGTAGATTTGGGTAATTTGCTAGACCTTAATATTATAGTTCGGGATATGAAGTACTATAAAGAATTTGGAAATGTCTTGAAGGAGCAAATGTCTGCCGATCGTAACGTTATCAGTGAGTTGTTTTTCTGTTTTTACAATACTTTGGATGAAGTGTCACTAAAAAGCTCAAAATCTAAATATTTACGTTCTGGGTTAACATTTTAGCAAATTACTTAAGGTGGAGGCTTATCGTAACTTATGGAAATGACGTAAGCTCCAGGCTTAGAGATGTTTTCTTCACATATAATAAAAAGACTGCAGGAACTCTTTATCCAGCACCAAGGTATTTTTTGCATTATTTTACCATTAACATTACTTTTTATTTTAATATATGACATTGTCTTTTTCTTCAGATGGCAAGTTTGCTCAGATCGGGCAAATGCGGTTTTTGGAATGGCTATAAGTTACCATTACGTTCAGGATGTTTTCAAAGGAGAATTTACTACACAGGTATTTATTTTTACAGATTCTACATTCAATTTCTTATAGTTTTTTTTCTATTGACTTTTTAATACTAATTTTTAAAAAAATCTTAGATGAACGAAATGATTGAAAATATTCAAGAGTCATTTTACACCATAATTAATGAAATTGAATGGATCGGTTCAGCTGATACAAGACAAAAAGCTATAGCAAAGGCAGAAAAAATGAAGGCCTTCATTGGCTACCCAGAATGGCTTGTTAAAAATAGCACTGCTTTAGATTCCTACTATCGAGGGGTAATTAAATTTCATTAATTACTTAACTGTTTTGTTGATTTCTGAAAGTTGGATGAGGTTTTAAAATGTAAATTTATGAATTATAGCTAAATTTGAATGTGAGTGAAAACCACTTTCATAATCTTTTGGAAGTATCTAAATGGCGAAATCTGGAAAGTCTGAGGAATATCAAAGAGTCAAAGGATACATCCAAGTAAGGATTTTGATACCTTTAATCATCCGGTCATACTTTCGGCGCATTTAACAAAATCAAATTCTTTTCCAGGTGGATTACTGACCCTACCGTTGTCAACGCTTTTTATTCTTCAACCTATAACTCAATCAGTGTGTAACTTGTAACTAAATCAGATTAGGTAATGTAATATGACATGATAAATGAGTGACTACAATTTTAATTTATATTTAGGTTTCCCTGCTGGAATTCTTCAACCTCCATTTTATTTCACTGGAAAGCCGATTCAGTAAGTTGCATTATATAATTTAGGGTGTACAAGATAGCATATAACACAAATTTGTAAATGCTTGAAGAGATTATGAAGTATAAAACCCTAACCTAACTTTATTATTATCATTATAATAATTATAAATGCAATTTTTGTTGATTTCTATTATTTCAGAGCCCTTAATTATGGAGCCGTCGGAATGGTTATTGGTCACGAAATCAGCCACGGATTTGATGATAGAGGTATATAAGAGTAGACAGATTATCAAAACTGCTGATAGAAATTCATTCAAATCAATTTACTTTGACTACCTCATTTTTTATAAAAACTGTTTATGAAATTAGGCCGACAAAGTGACGGAGATGGTAATTTAGTTGATTGGTGGGATCAAACAACAGTGGATCAATTCGTAGAAAGAGCAGAATGCTTTGTTAAACAATATTCAACTTATGCAGCTGAAGAAGCTAATAATATGACTGTTAGTTAACCATGTATTCTTTTATTGAACATTTAAAACCAAAAAGTTTAGTTTGTAACATTATCCATTCAAAAATACTTTTAGATAAATGGAAGAAACACACTAGGGGAAAATATAGCTGACAATGGTGGATTACGTCAATCATTTAAAGCTTATCAAGCATATGTACAAAAGCGAGGTCCGGAGCTTAAGCTCCCAGGATTGGATTACACTCCCGAGCAATTATTTTTTATTGCTTTTTCTCAAGTATGACTGGATTCCGTAATAATTAAAATTCATAAACTTTTTAATTGTCTATGAGTAATAAAATGCATGGATTACCTTTTTACCTTACTCAGATCTGGTGTGGAAGCTACACACCCCAAGGAATGGAATCCCAAATTCGTACCGGAGTTCATAGCCCAAACAGATTTCGTGTCAGAGGGGTTTTGGAAAATTCCCAAGAATTTGCCGAAACTTGGGGATGCCCACCACCAGATTCACAAAAAGTTTGTAAAATCTGGTAAAATGTTTTTGCACTGTAATTATATAAATGTACCATAACTTGTTGAACTATTAAACTGTATAAAGTTACCGTTGACTGATTAAATACAATTTAAAAAATTAAACCTACACCCTGTGACATCGTTAATTTTGACCATGGACCACCGCTGAGATTTCATAAATATTACATTAACCTAGGCTCTGTCTATTTGCTTTATTGAAAATCATCTCTAATTGATTTTTATTGTGTTAATTAATTTCACAAAAGCGTTTTTTTCTTTTCTCGGAGTGTAAATAGCAATTCTTAATACTTTGTAAATTCTTCATGGTGGTAATATATTTGTACAAGTTGACGACATATGCAGTGCATGTTGCACACAACCGATATCACTTTTGCAATACTTGCACAGGTAATAGATATGAATAATTTAACAATGAAACCATACATTTTAAGTGCAGTGTAAGCGATGACTTTTGTCATAAATTAAGTTTAAGTTCAGATTTTTAAGTAGCAGGCAGTCGTGAATAAGCATTTGTATCGCTGCACTTCATTTCTTTACAATATTTTGTTACTGTCTCATGTCAGAAAGTTAGCACCTATTCATTTTCATATTTTTGTTCACTTGTCCAAGGTGTAATGCACATTTTATTATATTTCAATTCTAGCTCATCATTTTTATTTATCTTTTGTGTAAAATTATATCCATGATTGAATATTAGGCTGTATATGACAATTCCTTTATACACCATTCTTTTCTACTGATAAGCTCAGGGGGACTAAATAGATTCACACTTACCATTGCATCATTGTATTATAGTAATATATAATTTCGTACGTTGTGTCTGGCACGGGGTCCAATCAGGTCCAATACATGATATTCTAATTGTTTGCTAGGGGCTAGGGGTTAATTCTCTAGTCGTACTTTTGTTCTGAAATACCACCTGTTTTGATTATCTGTAATGACAATTTATATATGAAACTGAAATTAGGGATTATAGCTATTACTTTATTTGAGTTGCATATATTTAACATCATTGTACTCGCCTATGGGTCTAAATCCGTTAAGTGTAGTATAACTAGTAGTAATACATCTCCGTCTTAAGCTTTCACCATTTTATTTATCAATCTAAGATGATTATTGACAATCAAAAGTTTTTCAGGATTTAGATGTATAGTTAAAGAGAAAATTTAAGCTTTGAAGGAAGAGACTTCCGAGGCACACTAAATTAAACGAAAAGTATCAAAACCACATCTTGCACTCATACGAAAAATATAAATTCCGTATTGGGTACGAAGGGGTTGTAATTTAAAGATACGGTACTAACTGTACACATTGTAGGAAAATGAATTCGAGTTTAATCATTGGTAAGTGACGTACCAGAATGATTAACGATACGAACCAGGCTACCTATTCATAATCGTCTGAATTAAGTTCACTAACATCTTAATCCAATATAGAGTATAGCAATCAGTATCTTGTATCCTGTCTATGTGCTGAATCCAACATTCAAAAAAATTTAAAAGTGCACTCATTCGTCGATTCGTCGTATATTTGCTTTTTACTTCATTATTTTATCCAACAATATTTCGAAATAAATTGAATATCGGGCGATTATTTTCAATAAGAAACACCAGACACAGTAAAACTAACACAGAATAAAAAGAGGACGCTTAAGATTAGAAAATCATGTCGAACTTCAATATCAAGGAATCAGAGGACTTAAAGGAATTCTTATTTTTTGCAAATACAGATAAATGTCTTAAAAACGGTTTATTTATTGGTCATATTTGGTTGAAAGTAAATAGCTAACTATATCTGTAACATATATACTATATATATGTAATAACTATATATTTATGAGCTAAAAAGTCATGAACAATTACAACAAACATAGGACATGGTGACATAAAAGGCATTGTGATTTTTTTCATGATTATAATTGATTAAGTTAATCGTGAGTAGCTTTCTAGCTTTACTGGGAAACCGGGTGTAATAAAAAAATATAAGGTGCAGAAATTAGCACCTAAAATTTGTCTTTACAAAATCCCATGCACTTTTATACGACGATCTATAACCTTAAGACTATGCCCTGGTCCAATCCATTATTTCTCAGGTGACAATGATTCAGATATATGAACATCAAATTCATCTGCATTACGGTTGATTAATTAGTATTGTTAGCTATGGCTTGACTCTTTTCTGTTTTTGTATTGTGTATTGTGTCTGTGTGTGATGGTATAAATCATGTAGTACATAAGTATAGATGCTACAGTCGTATTAGTCTGTCTTGTGTGACAATATAGAATGGAAACGAAGGATTCAGTCAGTATCTTGCAATAAGTCCAAAGAAATCGTCATTTTCGTCACCATGAAGCTCCTTCCTTCTTTCCTAGTAATATTTTTACTATCAAGAGCTTATTGTAAAGTTGAAAATTTTGAGAACTCCATTGCTGAATCAAGGGGTAATTTAAAATTTAAAATTACAATTCTTGCCTTAACCGTATGAAAGTTTCGAATTTACAAAAGAAAGACAAAGAAAAATTATCTGGGATAATATTTTTGTAAATGGATTTTTATTCCACTTTTTAAATTTGGAATTAAAGAGAAATAGAGAAAAGTTCCTCAGAAGTCAGGTTGAAGTTTTTAGTTTTTCTACGAAATACTTTTTTACTATTGAAAGAAAGGTTTCAGTATGGACAAAATTAATCATTTTTACCTGAATTTAGATTCAGCAACTTATCTCAAAAAAGGACATGGCTTTGGATCCATAGGATACCAAACCAAATACTTTCCAAAGGGTACTGGCGGAAAGGGCTGGAGTTGGACAGGAAATAAAAGACAAGATGATTCAACTTTTTGGCAAACGGGACCTTTTAACTTTGTGAACTCTGTACCAAAAGCACTAGAACTGATTGGATTGGGATGTCTGTGGATAAGAGCCCTTGGAGTTGGAACAGGGTTTCCATTCGTTTACATCGTTTTATTACCTTTGTTGCTCTTACTTGCAGTATTTATTGTGTTCATTCCTAACGAAGAGCTTAATTTTGTAAATTTAATACGAGATATCGAAGCTTCTATTATTGGATAATTCTTCTCTGCAACAGTAAAGGGACAAGTTTGTTACGTTAGTTTTTGGATAATCGTACATATTGATTATCGTTTCAAGATAATTGGATAGACAAGTTAGGTTATAAATTATTTATTCAAGACATTTGAAATGTATTAATTTTTGTAATTCAATAAAGCTTATTTTGAACTGAGAAAAAAAATCTCGTTTGTCTATATATTCCTACATAGGGAGAGTTGCATATATTTATGCAGTTTCCTAATTTATTTCATCTGCTCGAACTTCTAATAGGTTTCATATCATCATTATTTTAAACTCAAACTTCATTAATGTATATTTCGCACATAACAGA
>JAQGAA010003768.1:0-10379 GCA_034696425.1 Isotoma viridis
GTTGATTAAACTTTCGTATTATGTATTACTATCAAACTATTATCTAAATTTGGAATGAAATATGAAATTGACGACCACCAGTGCGCAGTGACCAAATAACTAGATTATACACTGACTGACTGACTGTTTTGTTTTGACTGTTGACTGTTGACTGTCAAATTCTCATTTCAATTCATATCGAGTTTTTACATTGCAAAAATTGCGACATTTAAATTTCCACGTCTCATTCAGACTCAAAATGAAAAGTAAATAAAAGAAAGAAATGTGTCACAACACTCCCCTTCCAATGAAAAGAAAAGCGCCAAAGTTAAATTCAACGATATTTACAATTTCTATTAAAAAGTTTCCCCGTGCCCGTGGTGTGTGTGCGTATCGCAAAATCGCAAATCGCATTAATCCACAATCAATAGTTTCTTTGTTCTTAGTCGAGTTCTGTCATTTGAAATTTGTCAGTTTGTTTATACAGTTCTTGGGTTGCCGGGTGTGTAAGTGGGAAGAGTGCAGAGTGTGAAAAGTCCATGTGAAAGGCCCGTCACCCGCTTGCGCTGGATGGTGAAGAGGTTCTGAGCAGAACGTTATCAACAGATTGCAGATAGAAGATTGGCGAGCGAAGCAGCCTCAACACTCAGACCACTGTCAGTGTCAGTGAGGCTCTGCTAGCCAAGATAGAAGAGCAAGAGCACGGAACACACTAACTGCAGAATTTATTAATGAAAAAGACGACGATGTTCACTAACAAAAGACCAAATGTGGAGGAATCCGAAGAAGATATTTTGTCACAAGAAAAAAGCTTTCTCGAAAGTCTTAGCAAACAACAAAGTGGTCAAGGACGGAATTCATCATTTGAACCTGCTGCAAAGGTTGTGAAGAAGTCAAAAGAAAAAGAGACCGATGCAAAATCCTCGTCAGGTGTTCTACAGAACCAGAAAAATGTTAATGAACAAATGGACGAAGCAGCGAGTGACGATGAGGAATTTATTTCACCAATGCATCAAATGCCTTTGGAGCATCCGGTTGAACCGGTACTTTCCTCTTGTATCAAAGAAAGAGCGTTCGACCCTGCAAGATTGCTATCCTTCACTGGCCAAAGCTCACTTCCTAAAATTTTACCAATTGATAAGTCTGTGGCTTCTAAAGGTTTTTCAAAGGAAAGGAAAGGTCGAGGTAAAAGTATTTTTGCTCGTAGCTACGATGCCTCTTTTGGAGCTTGTGTTTCAGCGTCAGGGTCAACAATTATGGGTGGATTGGATGAAATGAGGGAAATGAAAAGCTCGGGTAAAAGAGCTCCTCCTATTATTGGGGACAAGATTCATCCCTTGCTAGCTGGAATGACTCAGAAAGATATATTAGAAGAACAGAAAAAGTTAATGGAAAAACTTGATCCAAAGTTAGTAGAGTTTATAAGGTCGAGAAAGGGAAACAAATCTTACTTAGACTTATTGGATGACTCTGTAAATATGGACATTGCAGAAAATGTGAAGGATAATGAAAATGTCAAAGATGAAACCGATGAAAGCATTAACGTTAATACAGCAACTAAGAATGACTTACAAAATGCTGACCTTCCTATTGATCCTGAGGCTGTCAAAGGATTCCCTGGAATGCAGAAAGTTGAGTTGGATAAGTTAGCTTGGACAGGTGTGATAAAAGAAGATAGAGTCAAATTTGATAAACCAGATGAAGGATGTAACGCCAGGTTCGACTTTAAGGGAATGTTAATTCCTTCCAAAGCTATGAATGACCCTACAACTTATGAAAAAGGGCTTCATCATCACGGAGAAGAAATGGAGAGACCCGGATACACTTTAGAAGAATTGCTGACATTGGCAAGATCTACTAACAACCAGCAGAGAAGTACAGCGTTGCATACTATTGGAAATATCTATGAAAACGCGCATACGGGTATATTTTACATTTTATTTACCGGTTTTTACTTAATTCAATGATTTTTTTTATTTGATATCATAAAATCATTAAATATTTCTTTTCAGGAATGTACGACTTCGTTTTTGAGAAGAGTCTTTTTCAACTAGCTGATTACATGGATTTTATTTACGCTATTCGGAAAGGACTTGATGAAGACGATATATCTTCTGTAAACACTGCTCTCCAATGTCTGGCAGAAATTGTTTATCCATGGGAAGAAGAGGTATGAAACTTTACAGTTTACAGTACCTAGTCATGCACTTATAAATGTCACTTATGTTACTAATATAAGCCATAAGCCTTTAAATATTTCTTTGTATACAGATTTGCCTTGATGTCGTATATTTGTGCGATGATGCTAAACCTCATCCTTGGATATCAACCAAAGAGGAAAATATGAGGACAACAGAAGAACCAGAGTTATCTGAAGGAGAAATGAAAGATGCTGAAGTGTTAAACGTAGACTTGTTAGAGTTCCTCATCCAAAGATCCAATTTACTGAACAGGCTCAAGTATTTCTTTGAAAGAGGAGATGCCATTTTAAATGAAAATGGTGTTCATGGAGCACTAAAGCTATTGATACGAATAGCTCGGCATTCACCAAACGAGTTGATCAAACACAAAGCTTTGATGAAGCTATTGATTGAACGACATTGTTCTGCCAATTGGAACTTGATAGGTGAGCAATTGATTTGTTCATTGAAACGAATTCTAGATAAGAGTTTAAAATTTAAAAACAAATGTTCTAATCTTCTCTTTGTACAGGTTCGTTACCTCAAGATCTGAAGGGAGTCCCATTACCCATGGCTCTTAAAATCATCAGAATTTTAATAGATTCAAGTTCGGAAAATGCATCCCAAATATACAGTGAATTCAATATTTTCCCAGCTGTGATGTCGTACTTGGCTTATGATGACTGGTATGGTTTACAAAGTTGTCTTAAAGTCTTAATTCGAGTTCTCATTAATAGAATTTTAACTGGGTTTATTATCGTATATTCTAATTTCACGTAGGAGGTCAAAAGAGCACATACGCATGGTAGAGTCATTAGTGATGGAATCTTTTAGAATTTGGATTGCTTTTATTACACACGGACTGGCCATCGATGAGTACTTGTGAGTGTTTCGATCCGTTTAATTAAATAAAATGAATTATTCAAACACTAATTTTTTAAATTATGATTTTTTTAGGTCCTTCTTTCCCGTACTAATGCGGTTTATGACAGTTTACAAAGCTTCAGATTCCTTGAATTCTTTCGATCTGTACCACAGTGGACATGTTTTCTCCCTCTTGATAGCAGTCTTACGAATGAAAGATGATTCTAAAGGAATACAAAAAAAGGATCGTCATTCTCACTGGGGACTTGTTAAAGACGGTGTATCTTTCGTGGAACCTTTTGTTACTCGACTATTTGCAGTTGCTAGCTCATTGCATTTAATTGGAACATTCGACCATGTATGTATTTCATCAACTTCTCATTTACTAATTAGGATTTTTTTGTTAATGATGGTGGTGTTGTATTCTTGTATCTTACTCTTACATAAAACATTTATTTGTGCAGAATGCGCTCTTTTTCTCCTTGACGAAAGGTTTGAGACTACTTAATGAAGCATCCAAGTACCAAAGCAATCAGCTATCTACAAATTTGCTAAACGGAGCTTGTTCACTTATTTCAAGTACCACGTACAGTAAAATCACTTCAGAGTTAATGTACGTCTTCACACACAAAAGCTCACATTTTATGATAAATAGAATAAATATTAACTCATAATTCATATGATCAATATCATAACTCTTTGAATATTTTACAGAGAGCATTCTGTGATTTTGATGGACAAAGAAGAAGGACGACGCTATCCACCAAACTTTGCGTCAGTGAAAGCTATTCGGTTTGGAGGAACTTGGAATCCAGTTGTGCATCATGGTTCATCATTATCTTTCCTAGCTTCATTGTTTGAATTTATTAGACTAACAAAAAGTGTTGTATTGGACAAACTTATAAATTCCCATATTACAGCCTACGTTTCTAAAATTTTAAAATCTACTACTCGAAGTGAAGAAGCTGACTTTTTTGTTAGATTCGAAATATCATTTATATGTGAGCTGGTTGAATTGTATCCTGTCTTGGCTCCAGAACGTTTCTATCTAGCCTACAAAGCTTTGTCAGAGGTTCCACAGTGTTGTAATAAACTGTTTAACCGGATGTTTACATTAGCTCTAAACTCAAGCTGTGATGAAAATGACCGAGAAAATTCATTTAAAATTTACGGAGGGTATTTATTCAATCCTGAGGAAGAAAACAATCCTTTTGACAAAAAAGAAACAAACGATACGGATGATTCCGGCTCGAGTTCTGCTAAGAAAGTGCGATTCGACGAAAACGCTAAACTTGATGATGGACCTCGAAAAACTAAATTAGAGTTTCATAATTGGACAGAAAAATCTATCGGATCTCATTGGATTTTAGAACCTCTACAAAGAATCCATACAATTGTCAGAAGTGTGCCTAACTTTTTGGAGAGCAATCTACAAGAGATTGAAGTCCAATGCAGGATTTGCCTTCAATTGATAGAAAAAATTTTGAAAAAATATTCTGACTTTATTGTTCAGACAACTAAAGATTTCGTTGCCATTTACTGCAATATTTGCCAAATATTTTTGCTCGGTTAGTACAACTTTTACTTCTTTTTTATGATTACCGTATTTTTTTGTATAAAACCCTATAGACAGTTTTCAAACTTCCATAAAGCATGGATAGGGTTCTATTCCGGTGTGGGAGATTATTTTCATGAATTTGATTTTTTAAACCCTTCTAATTTGTATTTTTGGGCACTATTAAGGGGTTTCTATACCGGGAAATATTGTAATAATATTTAATATTGTATCTTAACATTATTTGTGCTGAAAAGGGTTTTGACCACAAGCAATAATTTTATTAGGTGACCCACGAATATATTTTGACGAAACAATATCCCAGCTTTTGTTAAGTATCCTTCAAGTATTATCGACGTGCGCGGTTGCAGTGAAGAACAAAAACAGTTCGATTTTCTCTAAGCAGAGACGGGCAGAAGGGTTGCCAAACATGTTTTTTGACTTGTAAGACTAGAAGCGTACTATATTATATCATTCAGACCAAAATCATTATGTGTGCCATTCTTCATAATCTTGACGAATTTTATTTATTTTTCTAGCTACCCTGACCTTCTGAAAGAATATGCCGGTAACTCTTACTTTAACGAGGTATTTGCTTCTTATTTGACGGTGCCATTGCGAAATCCAGAAGATTCTCAGATTAAATCGAACTTTTGGACAATGGATTGTCTGCATTCAATTCGAATTACAAGTGAAAAGGTAAGCAGAAAAACGTTCATTTAAATTTGCCATGTGAACTTTTAAGAAAATGTACTGCCGTAACTGATCTTGATTGATGTCTTGTTGTAGTCGAAGGTTCCAATCGAGTTCTTAACTACTGGAATAGAAAAGGATCCCAAGATGCATGAAATATACTTAAAACTATTTTACTCTGACAAAGTATCTAAAGAACGTAACGAATTTCTGTTCGAAGTACTCAAACGCAACCTACAAAATGCTGCTGAAAGCAATCAAATGGATGACAAGCTTAGAGAGCATTTCCTCCAACTTAAGATTTGAAACTATTTGGGCATTGGGCTACATTTTCTTAAAATGTTGGAGCTTTTACCGGAATGAAACGTAAATATTTTTCAAATGTGTATTTAAATATAAGACAGGTATGGTGTACTTTATTAAGCGTTTAATCATGCATTCGTAAATTCCGTTTTCAACACCCCTATGAAAGACATGCATTGTTGAGTTTCGTTTTGTGATAAAAGTTGAATAAATCTCTTTATACCTTATAATTATAAATTATAATCTTTTTTATAGTTAATTAACATATTTTTCAAATCAGATCAGAATTCATTATAACTTCCATTTCCCCGTAAATCTCGGTGAACCTAGGACGTTGATCAGGCTCATACTGCCAGCACCGTGTCATTAACTGGTATATCACATCAGGTGTTCCATCTGGAGCAGGCATTCTATATTGTGCCTCTATCATTTCCCTAGCTTTTGAATTGCTCATTCCCGTATAAGGAGTTTGGCCTCGACTAAATATTTCCCACATAAGAATTCCGTATGACCAGACATCACTGAGAGAAGTATACTTTCCATAATTAAGGGCCTCTGGAGCCGTCCATTTAATAGGAATTTGTTTGAGACCATCACTAACAACATATTCATGTTCTTCTCTTGACATGCCAAAGTCAGAGATTTTTATTGCACCAGTTGTATCCAACAAACAGTTTCTGTGAATGTTTTTAATTTGCTTTTAAAATATATTCATCATAGAAAGAATAAATAATTCAATTTAATTTTGAGCATTTTTTTAATAAGTTCACTTACCTAGCTGCCAAGTCTCTATGAATGCAACCCTTTTGTTCCAAATACCTCATACCAGCACAAGCGTCAAGGCACATTTTTGCGAGTTGTTTGGTCACCAGCAAAGAACCCTTACCCTTAAGATGAGTCAGCAGGGAACCACCTAATAAATATTTCAAATTATTATTTAAAAACGTATTTTCCAGAACAGAAATAGAATTTTCATTTGTTCATTTCACATTATTTAATTACCTGGTACAAGTTCCATAACAATCATGATAGGTTGCTTTTGCACGCAAATTCCTACAAAACTAACGATATTAGGATGACTATATTGTTTCAATATACGACCTTCTTGCAAAAACTTTTTCTTCTGTTCGTCTGGCAAGTTCACTTTACACGTTTTTACAGCTACTAATGATCCATTTAATGAGGCTTTGTAAACATCCCCAAAGTTTCCCTGCAATAATCATTTGATTTCATAATATTTTGAAATCACTTTCTCCGAAATGACAATTCAAAATAAGCAAACTTACCCTGCCAATCTTTTCAATAAGTTCTACATCGTCATTATTCAATTCCCAATTTTCTCTTTTAACTGGCTTTTTTATCACAGCACCAGATCGATTTGTAACTGGCATTTGTACTCGTACATAATGATCTACGAGCTCCTTTACGGTAGGAAAAATTGGCCCCTCGAACCTGAATTGGGCCTGTGAAATTCAATATCAAGCATTTATACAAATTATTCTGAATAGTTATTTTAAGACTGTTAAAAGTCATTAAAATTCGACATGAAACTAAAAACGAACATCGGGTGTTGTCTGAACAATGAAATGTTTCGGTCCACTCCAGAAAACTGATAAAACAATTTGCCTTTCTTCACTTTTCATTGTTTCTCTTACTAGGAAATCTCCATCTCTAAAAGATTAAAAGCATGCAACATGAGAATTTAATGTATCAACTTAAGATATTAAGAATTTAATGGGAATCACAGTCAGAGATAATTTACTTTTTCAAAAGACGAACAACATCCTCTCTAGGCAAAACTCCATGAAACCAATCCTCTTCTAATAATGAGTTCATATTCTTATCTACTGTTGAAATGGAGACCGAATCACTCTGATCCTTATTCTTGGGATTAATTACAGATGACTGATCTTCGAATGATACCGATTTTTTTCCACGAACATTCCTGAATAGTGTTGCAAATCGGCTTGTTCCTTTTTTTAAAGATTGTTCACTTATGAGGGATATTGTTTCATCTAGATGGGATGTACTATCGTTCATTCTTTCTTTGAATAAGCTGTCAAGTAATTCTTTCAGACTTCGAAATCGATCCGTTTCACATCGAGCTTGACACAAGTCAACACCTTTCATGTCAGTTACCCTGAAATTTATCATTTTTGTGTGTAATTTAATTTTTTGTTTTTGTGAATAGGTGAAAATTCATAAAACTTTTTATCCGTATGAAATATTACATGGACGCTTTAAGTTTTGCCACATCATCGGTCTTTTCTTTCAAATGCGTCTCACTGGTTTTCAACCGTTTCTCTACATCGTTTAAACGGCTTTTGAGGAATTCAACAGTACTAGAATCCACAATAATGGATGGCTGTGAAATTGGGATGTTCGCGAAATTAGCTGGCTCAAACTTAAAGTCTTTTGCCTGAAGGGGTTTCGATCTGCCAAAAGGAGATAATTTGCATATTTATAAATCATCTATCATAAGTAAATGTCTGTTCGTGGTAAATGCTCAAGTATTGCTTTAAAATGTAGCAATTCTATTTTATTTTTATATTTCTCTTTACTTATGCTTGCCAATAAGTTCAAGGTACTCCTTAGCAAATTCAAAATCCTTAAGCTTCGTCTGGGAAGTTGACAATGCTGGTCCATTACTCCAAATCTGATCCAGAATTTCTTTCCATTTTCCTACCTGCTTTTCACACCATGTTTGTTCAACTTGAAGAAGCCCCGGAAGTAAAATAGTCCTGAAGTCCCGGTCATATTCAGTAGCTTCATGGATTGCTAATAAGTATTCTGCATGGGAAATATTCAAGCGTTTTCTGGCACGAAAGAACTTTTCTCTTGTGTCATCTGATCTTTTACCACCCCGGCCTGTAACAATAAATGTCATGACTTTGCAAAGCTTTCAAAGAGAGACAGATTTTATAATGATTGAACTTAAAGTTCAAGCAGCATGTTATTTCTAATTTAAGTACATCCACATTAAGCACGTCTTAGAAATGTTTCTCTCGATTGCGTCAAACATGCGAGTCTAAAATGTCAATACACTATTTGATGTCCTTGTAAAACTTCTTTGAAGCATGCGAGATAGTCATGGACAATTTTAAATCAACGACTAAAACATTATGGAATTCGTTTTAACTTGCACGTGTCTTAAAATTAAAGTTTTAAAATGTTGTTTCTGATATAATATATTTGCAACCTTTGCAAATTTTTACATTTACGCAACAACAATTCCTTTAGGGCCAAACACTTGAGACATTTATTTTAAGGAGTGTTTCCCCTTTTGTTTGCATATTATTTATTTACGAGGATTGTATCATGCATCATATATTATTACAATGTATCATGTCATCAAATTCACAATAAGATAGATGATATGCAACCTAACTGCCTAGCCTAACCTTCTCTTGAGAGCCTTGTAATCAGAATTTCAGCGAAATTAATAGCTTACGGCTAAATCTGGCTATCCCATGCTGATAGTTTGCCCCAAGGTACTTTTAAATAAAGATGATCCATAAAATACAAAACTAAGCATGGACAAAGACTATGATATACGCATTTTGTCTCTTCAACTTTGACATATAATGAAATCAAATAGTAATTAGAATATGACTCACTTCTCCAATCCATGAATATTATTAGTTTTAAAAAGATAAAAAGATTACAAAGGTCAAATGTCTACATAACATAAAAAGTCATTTATTTTACAATAATTAATGCAAGGTTATAATATTGGAGGCATATACTTGAAGATTGAATACTTTTTATTACTTCGTGTGCTTCACGTTAGTTAAAGACTGCGTTAGTTAAATGTTATTATTATTAAAGGGGAAATGAATTACACCATTTATTTCATTTATTATACTTTTACACTTCTCATTATTAACTCAACCTTAGTCAATTTCCCTGCCCACGTAATTGTCTATGCTAAATTATTCATAAAACTGGTTTTCAGAGTTTATTCTGGTCAAAAAATAAATTAATGAGTATCAAAGAAATATTATTATGCTTCGAGTTAATATTATCAAGAGTGTAGAAGTGCACACGTTTTTCATTTGTGATTTGCACCTTATTATTTATCTTTAGATGAACAAGAAAAAAAACAAAATTCGAATATTAAATGTGGTCATAAAATAAATAAAAAATCTTACCTTTAGCACAATGTTCTTCATACTTTGTTCGTGCAGTTTCATACGATTGGAAATTCTTGAGGTACTCGTGCTTATGTTTGTTGACGATATCATTGTACTGTAAAAATTTAACATTCTTTTAGCAAAATTATTAAATCAAAGTATTATATGATAATTTACTAAGAACTTTATGGCTTTGTGAGCCTGGTTCATAATATACAAGCTATGTTACTTTTTGTTGGCACATGGTCCATCTGATTAGTATGAATAAATTCAGGATTTTTTATTTTGTCTGCTTGAAACGTTGTAATTTACTGTTCTTTTTTAAATTTATTTTAAAGCGTATTTTTTAAATAATCAACTGAACTCATTGTTTCTTGCATAAATTTAAAGTTTGAGTTTTAACACAAATATTTCAGTGGACATATCTTTGCAAGTTCGTAAGTTTCATTAAAAAGCACGGTTAAAGGTTAAACGTTCTGAGCAAATCTACTTATATTTAGCTGAAGTAAAACTTTTATATACAGCAGAATATACCCAAATCCTATTAAGTTTTTATAGTTTTAACGCAATTTTCCTAGCGCCTTTGGCTACATTTAACAATTTCTATTATAACTATTTTGCAATTTAGGAGCTCACTAAAAGAAGAGTTTATGATGGAAAACATCGTCGGAA
>JAQGAA010003769.1:0-10378 GCA_034696425.1 Isotoma viridis
TAGAGGTTTGAAACATTAACTGCCCCAGGGCGATTATTTAGGCATTTACGGTAATTACCATTTACACACAGAAATACTTCTCATTCATGATCGATAGTTACAAGTTGATTCTCCCTATCTAATCCAAGTAATAAAACTTTAATTTTAGCTTATGCAAAAATTACCAATAAGTCTACCCATCCCAATAGTAATGATACTAATGATTTATGAAACACGTAATAATTCTTTAATCATGTGGACATGGAAACCTGACCTTGGTTTAATAGTTCTTTACATAATACTAATTCGTGAGTGTTAGTAGAGATGATATTGATGTCTGGTTGGATAGTTGTATTTGATCACTTCAGAAACTCAGGAACAAAATATATCTTTCTATTCAGAGTTCAGAGCTTGCCTCATTTACATAACATTTGTATATTATAGGGTTATAAAACACAGACTATACATACAAAAGAGATCGGCAAGTTTCACTTGGGTTATATAACATGTGTTAAAACAAATGTCTAATGAACGAGAGTTTATATAATAAAAAAACCCATGTAAAGTATTTTACAGTTCCAGTTCCAGTTCCCTTGTGTCGAATAAGACGGGCATATTAAATCACTTGTGAATCGCTATATCTGACAAAAATTCTAGTAATTTAAGGAAATATATTTTGCCAAAATGTCTTCAAACGGTTGTTGTGGTCAAAAGAAGGTTGTAGATGTAAAAGAAGAAGTAGTTTTGAAAGAAGCTGTGCGAAAAGCTTATGCTGAAGTAGCCGTAAAAAATTCCGCAGGGGAAGCTGTAGGGATCACTTCGAGCTGCTGCGGAGCTCCAAAAGAAGTTGATGTGGCGTATTCCAAGGAGTTAGGATAGTAGGTTTTTTAATTTAAAACTGAAAATAGTCTCGTTTATTATGTGTACTTAATTTCTTGTAGCTCCGAGGAAGATATGAAGACCATGGTTGATGGAGCTAACATGGGATTAGGATGTGGAAAGTAAAAATTTACACCAAAACTTACATCTGTTGCCTAAAATACTATCATAATTTTTTAAAATTAAAATCTTTCGTTCATAATTTTAGCCCCACAGCAATTGCAGCATTAAAGCCAGGTGAAGTTGTCCTCGACTTGGGAAGTGGTGGAGGGTTCGATTGCTTTCTTGCTGCACGGAGAGTTGGCTCTACGGGACATGTTATAGGCAAGACTAATCGACCTTGGTTATATGTAATAAATAATTTTAAAAAACCATCTGCTGAAGTATTTTACTGTTTCAATCTGGGGTTATAGGGGTTGATATGACACCTGAAATGTTGCATAAAGCCAGGCTAAATGCCCAGAAGGGTGGTCACAAAAATGTAGAATTTCGTCTTGGAGAAATCGAGCACCTCCCTGTGGCCGATAGTACTGTGGATGTGATAATATCAAATTGTGTTGTTAACTTATCCACTGATAAGCCTCAAGTTATTCGTGAGGCTGCTCGAGTTCTAAAACCCGGTGGCCGCATTGCTATTTCTGATATTGTTGCCACAAGCCCATTACCTGAGGAGATTAAAAAGGATTTAGAACTGTACAGTGGATGCATGGCAGGAGCTACACCAATTGAAGACCTCAAAGCAAGTCTCAAAGACGCAGGCTTTATTAATGTTTCTGTCAATGTCAAAGAAGCAAGTCGAACATTCATTGAGAAATGGTCATACGACAGTGGGGCAGAAAACTATGTCGCTTCGGCTACTATTGAAGCAATCAAACCTTTGTAAATGCTTTCACAGTAAAGATGTAAAAAAACAAACTGTGTTTTAATTATAAAATTACTCAAAATTGTATTCATCCATTCCATTCCAAATTAAACGCAATAATTAACTTGTTTCCATTTCGATCTTGGTTTCTTAAAAAAGCAAGCTGCAAGCAGACATTTTTGCATACTGTATGAAAAGCAAAGCTCTGCAGTAGCATTCATACAAAACAGACATAAAACATTCAATAAGTCGCCAATATAAAAAAGGCTCTATCTTTATAAAATCGATGGAAAGCTAATAATACAGACTTGTATGCACATTACATAACGTAAATGACAAAAGTCAGTGAAAGCATTCTCATGGGTTTAATTAAAGCCTGATGTCCTTTGCCCTTAGTAAAAAATGTTGTGCTTCATGTCGTATTATCAAGCCACAGGTACAACCTCAACCATGTACCACCAATCACCAAGTAGGCAGAATTACCTTAGCTCAAATTGAAACTTACCTACTTTTAATCGATATTTCTCTCATGTTGGTTGACATCGAATAAATTCACTAGGGCTGTCCACGTTTCCAGGCACATTCTCATCATAATACAATGCAATAGGTAATAGGTATGGATTTTCAGCAACTATAAAATACCAGACTTTTAGCATACTAACCATCACAAAAGGTATTTCTAAGTACACAAACGAATAAATGAAATATAAACTCAACCCACCTTGGTCTTTCTCTTTTCCATTACTCATCACCAGGCAAGGGGTTTGATCAAACTTTCTCTCGCTGTTGTCAAAGTTGTGATTCTTCTCAAGTTAGTGTAATGATAGAGTTAGATTAAAAAAACTATAAGCTCTGGAGCTGTTTCATTAGTTTCATATTATCTGGAGAGTAATATTCTGATTTATTAATCTGAACAAATGAGTGTTTCAGAGGACAAAAAGTCTACAAGCAGTGACCGGGTTGGAGTTTGGGAAGTCCCTATGAACTCGGGGCTTTATTGTATTGAATTTGAACATGGGACAACCACAGGGAAGAGAGTAGTCAAGGTCAATGGTAATGTAAGTATTTTTATTTAATAATACATTTTAAGTAGTGAGTTATTAAAATCCTAAAGATTACAAGAGACAAATAGGGTTTCATGTAATTTCATGTATCTCATTTATTGAATTTTATCATCGTACTGAGACTTTAATAAAATTCATAAATAATAGGAAGTCTTAAGGAAAGACTGGATGTTTAAACTTGTGGGCAATGAAGATTTTAAAATTGGAGACAGTCAATGTCGTATTCGAATCGAACCATTTGGACTCTTCGCCTATAGATACTGCTTGGATGTTGATGGAAAACCATTTAAACAGTTCATTGAAAGACAATCCAAAATTTTGAAAACATGGACGATTAAAGCTGTTGATGGCACAGACATAAGGGTCGTTTTAGGTAAAATTTAGTGAACTTGATTACTTTTATTATTTTCATCAATTTACATCAATTAAAAGCTTGGGCTGACTTTATATCTGGTATGAATGTGTAGAAAAAGATACGATGGACATATGGGTAAACGGACAAAAAGTAGATACACAGGTGAAGTTTTCAAAGTAATTAATTAGCTTAATATCCTTTAAAAGTTGGTTACTAAGCTTTATTAATATTTTAGAGTGAGTTTGTCGATGGTGGCACAAAAACTCACTTTGAAGCAGCCAACGCTCCAGCGACTTTACATGCCCTTTGCACTGGAATTAAGAAGCAGCCGATGTTATATTCTTTAACTTTCAATGCGGAAGAAATACCAGAATCTCATGAGTAAATTTGATGATAGGTAGAAATAAATTCAATTACTGGTTAATTAATTTCTCGCACAATCGGCAGTTGTAACTGCGGTAATGGTAAGATAGTAATTCAGCATGCGACTAATCAGGAAATCAATTCCATTATTTAATGCACCGACATAACATCAAGTAAAAGTTTAATCTCTTTGCAAGTTAGTTCTTTAAGCTAAAATAATTCCAATTGTTGTTGTAAATATTTGTACACGTTTCATATGCACAAAATCTTAGTTTTTTGTCTTCAAACAAAAAATATGAAACAAAAAGTTAAGCCATAACTTAAAATAAAATAAGATTAGATTGTCTGTTATTTGAGTTTGAAAAAGTACATGAATTACAAAATATGAGCTTAAAAAATGAAAAAATGGTTGTCTTATTTGCGTCACAACTTTTCGTTCAAACGCATAAGTGAGAATTATCTGAAGGAAGCATACCTTAATCTGGATTTCGCTTTAGAATGGGAATACAGTTTATATGAACAGTAACAAATTGTCACCTTTACTGAGTTCTACTCCACGACCGATTAAGTGTTTCTGAAAAAAAGAAACCATTCTACAAAAATCTAAAAAAATAAAACCTTGCGGAGGACGTATGATTATTAATCCTTTAAAATAGGAACATTTTCATGCATCAGAAATCTCTCAAATTTAATAGTGTTCGGTTTTGGAATTCAGTGTTGTAAAAATGGTTTTGTAAACTTATTCTGTACTGAAATCAAGATGAGCTTAACTTAACTTAACTTATAATGTACAATATTTTTGGAAAACTTAATCTATTTAGTAATTAGTAGGCAACCACAATTTTGTTTGTAAATTGTACCCTGTACAAACCCATTTAATAAGCAATACATCAAAACTGCCAAATTAAACTACTGCTAACATGATAAAATGCATTAATCCCAAATTGACTCAAATTTTCTTAAAGAATATCTCTCTATATTGCTAGAAATTAAATTTAAATCTGTAAATAATCAATTTTTTGAGTACTACCAATCAACCAACTAACACTAGACTAGTCTCATCGCTCGTATTCGCATTTAAAAAGCAAACACGTTAATTAATTTTTAAACAATTAAAGTTACTTTATTTTGAGATAAATTCATACACTTTAAGGCCTACTACTAATACTTTATAAATAATATTCCATTCTATTAAGGTACTCTGAAAAGGACTCACAATTTGAGTAGAAAGCTTGGAAATATTAAAAAATAAAAATTAAAGTCCTCTTTATTCCGTGACAGTATGACTGGCCCTTAACCAAAATCATTATTGTCCATAGATGATATCCCATAAGCAAAAATAATTTTACATCTTATTTTAGCCTGATTTCATTGGATTTAACTAAAAACCCTATTTTACATCAAATCTTACCCTTTACAATAACCCTTGCATAAAAGTAATAGGCATTTTTTACCTATTTTTTACCTCAATTTTTCCTTCGATATATATTTTTCAGCATTTTGATATAATTTAGCTGAAAGTATCTTGTACTTAATTTTTATGCAATAAGAGTAAATTGATATTTTGTGCATACTGAATGAAAAGATGAGTTTTCTGTTGAATAGATTGAGACTTGAATTAGATGAGACATAAATCATTCAAGTAGAAAGACTCTTGTAAAAAACAAGAGCCCTCAAAAAATCTCCCGTTTACTCACTTCACTCCGCAAGCGTTTTCTCATTCCAGGAAAAACAAATTTTGCGTTTTTTACACAAATAAGAAACTCCTTTATTTCCTGGACAAGAATTTATATAAACTAAACTAAAAGATAAAATACTTTTCGATTGATCTCAATAAAAACCTTTGACCTTAAAAGTAAGACAGGTAGAGATTCTTCAAGAATCAACAAAGATTGAATAAATAAAACTCGAATCGATCTTATTCTTTATCAAAAGGAGACTAATTTGTAATTATAAAGTGTATTTTACTGTTTGCTGTTTGCTTTCCTAACTACTCTTTTTCCTTGTTATATTTGCACTACTTCCAACCAACTAAAGTTGACAAACTAACTGTCTGTGCAACCACAAAGATTAAGGTTGAATTTCAAACTAAACCGTTGAAATAAAAAGGAATGCTGGAAAAGCGACTTTAAAAAGTTTGGAAATTGAAATTCTCAAGTTTAAATTCATTGACTGAGGTCAGAGGTCAAAAAATTCAATACTCGCGAAGGAGTCAAGATGATATTTTCAGAAACGATATTGTTCATCTTTTCGATGATAATTACTGGATTGCTATTGTTTCTATTCGTGTACTTTGTAAGTTTTAATGTTTTAATTTAATTACAAATTTAAATTAGCTTCGGTTTTTGATAAATTCTTCTTTTGCATTCCTTTATACAGATTATCACATTGTCAGATCTGGAATGCGACTACATCAATGCCCAACAATGCTGCTACAGACTTAATATTGTATTAAATCATAAAATTCTATTTACTTTAATATTTCAATTTTCTAGGCATTTATTTGCTAAAGAAGATTTTACAGTAGTTTTAATATTTTTCTGCTGTATTTGAAACCATGATTGATTTATGATTTTTCAGTGGACAATACCAGCATTATGTGGACAAGGGGTGGTGACAGGATTCTTCTTACTTCATGGCTGGTTCTGGCTTTTTGCATTGAACCTCCCGATCGTTTCATGGTCTGGCTATCAGTAAGTGGAACTTGTGGAAACTTAGTAAATGTATAGTCTCTTTTTGAAATTGAAATTAACTATCTAAAATGTGTTGAGTAGGGCCTTTAAAATTCCTTCAGGGAATTTGGGTATATACGACCCAACAGAGATCCATAACAGAGGCCAATTGAAAATCCACATGAGGGATGTTCTCATTAAAATGGGATTCTACCTGGTAGCATTTTTCATGTATTTGTATTGGTGAGTTGATATTTTTTATGTTTTATGAATGAACTTTTATACCAAAATCCTTTAAATGATACAATTTAACTTTGTTTTTGGTTTTGGTGCTAGTATGATTGTGTCTATGTTGAAGACTGACCCTCTGCCAGTAGTGCCGAATGCAGGTGAATTTGATGAATTCTAAATAAGTCAGAGACGGTTGATAGACTCAGGTTTTACTTTAAATTCTAAGCTCTGATGATGATGAAGATGGTGAGGATGATGAAGTCTTGAAAAAGAAGAAGCATGGAAATTATCGTTTTGAAATCTTTTCTGATCGGAATTAGGAAATAGTATTACTGAGTGAACGGCCAGCAGAGAACCTTCCACTTTAAACTGCTCATGCTAAAATAAACTGAATAAATTAGGATTCAAAGTTAAGACTTGTAAGTCGTATTGTGCCAGTGCATAATATGTGTAATTGTTCATGAAAAACCTTTCCTTAGCTAGATGTTGTGTCATTGCACTGTTAACGTGTTAACCGTATGTAAAGTTGTAAAGTAAGAAACACAGAACACTTTCTCTAGTTAATAATACCTGTCTAATTTTAAGTCTAACCTTTACCAACCAAGGTAAATATTTGAGTATGATTCTCACTCAATAAGACAAATTTTGTAACTTTATGATCTCTAGAGAATTTTCCAGTAGTAGAAATAGCCGGAATCTCTTATTCTGCTCTTGTTTAACTTGTTTAATATAATGAAAACTGACCAATTTTGTTCGAGTGGTGCTCATAATATTTAGGTAATTTGTGAGTAACTCTCTACCATCAACAATTATACTGACTTTCACATCAGTATGTATTTTGTAATTAATTATTGACATTGACAGTACATGTTATTTAAATTATTGTACCTTAAATTGAGTTCAGAATCAAAACCTAGTCTTGTAAATTAAATTATATTTGGTTCTAGCTGAACGAAAAGATTCAATTGATCTACATTAATATCTGTGAAACTTATTACAATGTAATTCACTACGTGTTCATCTTAAAATGTAGAAAATAAAAACAAAAATTCGTGGGTTTAATACTGCGTACTGTAGTTTTATGTGAAAATGGATTAATTAAATACTTAACATACGCAAATAATATTATTTCCTGAACATGAAAAACGATGATGCAGCTCGTTCTGGAGCTTCTGGAGCGGCAGGTGTACCGTTGTCTTTGTTAATTTTGTTCTGATCCTCTTCAGATTTGTCCTTTTGAGGAGGAGGAGCGGTTGAAGTAGATCCATGATTATGATTATGATTATGACTATTATGTTGAGCTTGTGCTTGT
Organism: Isotoma viridis; assembly: GCA_034696425.1. Classification (NCBI taxonomy): domain Eukaryota; kingdom Metazoa; phylum Arthropoda; class Collembola; order Entomobryomorpha; family Isotomidae; genus Isotoma; species Isotoma viridis. The sequence goes on from JAQGAA010003769.1 coordinate 7,718, forward strand.
GCTTTGATCATTGTTTGTTTTTCTATTGAAACCTTAGTAAATCCACAATCTGCAATGAGATTTATTAATTAGAATTAGAGAATTATTTACTTAAATAATACAAAGGACATTCTTAAAATTAAGTTGTTAAAAATTTAAAGAATACTATATTATACCTGCTGATAACAAAACGTTTGCAAACAATATTACTATTACAAAGAACATTGATTTATTAATAGAATTCATTTCAAGATGTAACTTAATTTTAAACTGATATGAAAAAGTAGAAGCTCGAACTTATATAGTTCAAAAATGCTGGTATTTACGACTTTAGAATAGTATGGAGAATTTGATGAAAGTTTGTACTATTTGCAGTTGTGTGAGATTTAAGACTGTATTGTAGGCTGCATGTTTTGACCTTGCCAATGACGTCGTTAAAACCTTTGAATTCGAGACCATTGTTTTGCCGAATATACTACTGCATAAATGAATAAATTTTAAGGCCATTTAAAACAAGGATAATTGAATTTTACATAAGAATGCATTTTAAAACATGTAATTATTAGAATAAATCGTAGGCTATGTATGAGGAACTTAATAGCAACCTGATTTTTCCTGATTTATTGTAATAGTAAAAAAATACTAATGGCAATTTTTAACGTTTATTAATTGTGCTACACCATGTGCATAAAAGTAGACACATAAAGTTTACCAAAAGTACAACATAATGAGTCAGACATAAATAAAAAATGAGTCGTATCTAGGTTTTAGTTCATACTAATTAAAAATCAATCTCATAAAGAAGAACTTAAACAATACTATTCAAGGAATCAAACATGAGGCTAAAAATTTTGATCTTAACAAATTTTTGTAATCATGAAGCTTTTTGAAATTGATTGAGTAAAGTGACACTTGTTTTATAGCTTAAATAAAGTAAAACAGGAAATAAGCAGGTTGATTTTTTCAGAGGAGAGTAGATGGAGATTTTAAATACTTGCAAAATAATCATACTTGATAAGTTTAGTTTACAAAAATGTATAGACTTATATTTGAAACAGGGGAAAAGCTTGTTAAAAAATCATGAAACAAATCCCAATACTACTATTTAATTGTATAAAGCTAAAATACTGTATTTTGGATAGTTTTTTTTTGTTTTCCAGTTTTAGCATTACTAGAGATAATTTCTAGTTTATGAATAATGTACATGCTATTATAATGATATTTTTCTATCAACGAACTAAACAAATCAATTTAACCCTTTCAAAAGATATGCAATGCATACTTTTATAATTGTTTCTTAACAAATTTAATAATAAAACATTAACATAAGTCACTGGCTCGGGTTAGAAGACGAATACCTAGTAAAAAACATAATGTATTTCGGCAGCCCAATATTTCTTTAAATATTGCACACAATTGAGACAAGTTAATCAAGATTTTAAAAGCCTTGATATTGACTTAGCGGATTGATCATCAAGCTTCTGCTAAAAGTTGAAGCTAATTTTATGTCTCTTTATGTTTTTGATTCAGAGCCAGATTATTAGCGTCAGCTTTCCCATAGTAAATTCACATTTGAAAAAATAAGTCTTTGTTGTGGCCTTTTTACACTTTTTAGTGTGAATTTTTGTGAAAATAAAGTTTAATAAATGATTTATTTAAAAAGTATTCACATTTCCATAATTAAGATGAGCATCTATCTTTTCTCTTAAAACTATTTTTTGCTTTCACTTGTCTCCTAAAAGAGAAAGTCATAGCTTTCTCTGTAAAACAAATGTAGTGTGAACTAACTGTGCATCTAAATACTGCGTTCCTTCCAGAACTTTCGCTCTTCACCCAGAATTACATCATCTTTCTCCTTAGGGCGTAGAACCTTTATACCAAAATCCAAGTCATGCCTTAAATTGATTAAAAATGTTCATGAAATTCCTTAAAAATGACCTTTGACCCTGAAAAACATCACAGAAGGCTTAAAAATGACCCAAAGTTACTAAGTCTATAAATGGAAAAAGAAATAGACATAATAAGACATGCTGCTGGGGTCGCCACTGACACCGGCGTGACGACACAACAAACTGCATGATTCCCAATTCCTTCCAGACTAAAAAAGCACTACGCTGTATATTGCTATAGCTATTAGTATCTAGCATAGAAAAAGTGGTGGTGGTGGCACACCATGAGAATCACGTTGTCTCTATTCGCCGTCTTTCTCATACATTCATCCTTTTTCGCTGGGACTCTTTCGCAGTCAGTTAATCTCTCTTGAAAGCTCTTTTTTAAATCGTTGTTATATAATTATCAAAATGCGTAACGTACTCAGTGGAATGTCAAGGGTTGTCCTTGACCGACAAGCCATTACTTCAGCGGTCAAGTCATCTCGTAACTCACACATTTGGGCCCTTAGTCATCAGGCAAGTGCATTTTTTAACTCCACATTTCCCTTGAACTTGAAATGAGGCAATCTTGCAATTGCATTGCACATTGGTGCCGGCTTCGTCCATAAAAAAGAATGTTCTAGTTATTAGTTGATTCGGTTTTCGATTTTAATTATGAATTACAATTACAAATTATATAAGTTGGCTAATATTATTGTGTTATCCTGTATTCTACCGGACCGGACTGGTTGAGCGATGAGATTTATAGGCTTTTATGAAATATTGAATGTGGAATAATGTATAGGGTGGG
>JAQGAA010003770.1:0-10378 GCA_034696425.1 Isotoma viridis
TATTATAATATAAGTATAATAATACAATATTCTAATTACCAATTTGTAAATTTGAAGCTTATCTTTAAACAAATTTCCAATTTAATAAGCACATTGAAGTCCTTTATTTGCGAAGGAAGCGAAAAAATTCCTTGGTCGCTAATCGAAAAAAATTCTATGGTCGCTAATCGCCAAAAATTCCTTGGTCTGTAATCGCCAAAAATTTCTTGGTCGCCAATTGCAAAAAATTCCTTGGTCGCTAATCGCATAAAAGTTCCCTGGTCGCTAATCGCAAAAAATTCCTTGGTCGCTAATAATTCATTGGTTGCTAATCGCTAAAAATTCCTTGGTCGCTAATCGCAAAAAATTCCTTGGTCGCTAATCGCAAAAAATTCCTTGGTCGCTAATCGAAAAAAATTCTATGGTCGCTAATCGCCGAAAATTCCTTGGTCTGTAATCGCCAAAAATTTCTTGGTCGCCAATTGCAAAAAATTCCTTGGTCGCTAATAATTCATTGGTCGCTAATCGCTAAAAATTCCTTGGTCGCTAATAAATCATTGGTCGCTAATCGCTAAAAATTCCTTGGTCGCTAATCGCTAAAAATTCCTTGGTCGCTAATCGCTAATAATTCCTTGGTCGCTAATCGCTAAAAATTCCTTGGTCGCTAATCGCCAAAAAATTCCTTGGTCGCTGGTCGAGAAAAATTCCTTGGTCGCTGGTCGCGAGAAACTCCTTGATTCTTTTTTACTAAATAATTGCATTTACCTATTTAAATGCGACCAGAGGTCGCGCGGGTGGCTAGTAGTAAATTAAAATACACTTTTCTTATAAAATGAACATTTTTTTAAATTCAAAAATAATTTGATTACAAAATCACAGTAAATATGTAATTTTCAATTTAAACCTGTTTAAAAACTATCAACAGGTAAACAGAATTTTATTTTATAACAATTACTAACTTAAATGCGTAATAATTATCCAAAAGTAGTATAAAGTTAGGTATAGGATCAAAGGAAAACCACTTATCAAGCAAGTCAATTGTATTTGTATCTTGTAATTCATTTTTTGGCTCTCAGAATAAGAACTATTTACGTAAAACAAGTGACCAGAATTCAGTTAATTATTTGTTGGTGCTAAAATCCTAGTGCGATATAAACAAATTCATAGTGGTCTTTAAATTATTCAAAAAATAAAATGATGGTACAGAATAAAATACTTTATTTTAATACTAATTATAACAACTTAATTTAAAAAATACTCATTACAAATTAAAATGCCCTTTGTGGTAACTATTAAAATATACTGTGGCTTTGTAAATTATTATTTAAAATTAAATTCAATTGTTTTTGGAATAGGATCAGTAATTTATTGATGCAAATAAGTTAAACAATAAATAAACTTATTCACATGTAGCATTTAAACTTTCAATTCGTTAACCATTATCGAAGAAGTACATCTACAAATACTCCAAATCAATGAGTTTTTACAATTTATATTTTCTAGTATTGACTAACTTGGAAATATAAAAATGAAAAAACTGCTAATTTTTATAATCGTTCTTAATAGCCTCCTCGTAGCTTGGAGGTGCGTCTGATATTTGAAAAGAGCACACAATATTGTCATGAATAGACGTTGGTGCGTCTGATAGTTGAACAGGGCACACAATATTGTCAGGGACAGACGTTAAATCCGTAGAGTCAAAAATTGCTCTGTCTACCGCAAGTTTAACAAGCCTTTCACTTGCTTTACTCGCAGAAATAAACCCGTCAAAAATTACCCATCCTATGATTCGATAAAAAAAATAAAGAGAAACAATGGATATAAACACATGTGCAATCTGTAAGAATGATAAATCAGGTCCAGTTCTAATCGAGTCTTTAACTAAGAAAATAAAAGTTGTAACAGCAAAAATCAGAAAAGATGACGCACACCAAATACTTATGGATTTCCAATTCCAATTTCTCAATCCTACATCTTCCTGCATCCGTCTCAGTCCGTCCTGTAACATACAAATAAATTTCAAAAATTGTAGTAAATGCAATTTCGTTATTTCCTTGTATATTATATTAGCATTTTTATACCGTTTGCAAATTAAAATTTTCGTAATGAAATATTTTAAAATAATACCACCTGACACACAATAAAATTAAGAAATTGAAGGATCAACTCCAGTAATAGGTAATTATTAATTAACGCCGGTTACTCTATGTGAATGCATTTTTTCTGCCCGTCCTTCTGTTTCTGATCTACTTTTGAAAGGGGCAAAATTCCAAAGGAGTTTTTTAAGTAGGTACTTCTTAAAACCTTGTGCTCTTAAGTTAGTCTAAAATAAGGATTCCCTGGGCCAGTAGCTCTTAAAGGCCCCTCAATGGACTTTTTACAACCATACTTAAAATGTTTCTTTTTAATAAATAAATCTCTGGGTTTATCCTAGGTTTTAATAAATTTGTTTCATGTATTTAAAAGACACGAAGAAAGAGATTGTTGACAACCTAGCTGTTTGGAAATTATGCACGCTTTCAAAAAGCGCATTTTAACGAGCATAGAAAAACGTAACAATGCCAAATAGTTTCATAGTGGATACATTTTATAATTTTTTCTCTACTTTTATTCTTATTATTTTTTAAAATACTTCAAATGTAAGGCACAAAAACAATTTGAAGCTAATATTAAAACTGTATGAGCATAAAAGGTTAAGAGACTCATTAAGTTAAGTACATCTTTTTAAAGTGTAAGAATTTTAACACACTGTTTTTACGGTATGCGGTCAATCTGGCAAAAAACAATCGTGGCAAATTTTGTTTCAGTTATTTTGGCAAATTCTACAACTTAAAAATCAATTCTAGCAAATCGATTTTTTTTGCCAAATCTCTAGATTTTGTTCCTACAGTTTTTGCCAAATTTGCATTTTTTTGCAATCGAAGAATTAAGTTCTACGGAATCGATATTATAATTTGCATTGAATGTAAATCTGAAAAATTGAGATTCTTGCATTGCATTAAATGGAAATCTGAGAAATCAGGATGCCTACTTTTCTTTCATTTCTTCAGGATTGTAGCTTAGAACAACTCAGTTTGCTTCTGGATGTCATCCAGTACAACCAATTTGCTGTGTTTTGTTCCCAAAATGGCTTGCAATTACGTTGAATGTTTAAGTACAATGGGTGAAAAGACATAAGAAAAAAATGTTTTCCTTAGGAAATCAATGTAAATATGAAAAGCCTAAAGCTTGTTAGAAAAGGGCCCATTGAGTAGCAATTAAATCGAATTGCCATAAAATTCCTATTTTGGAATCCGTATGCCCTTTGCGAGTTTTTTAAAACTGAAAAAGTTCTTATTGATAAATTTCTAAAATATTCAGAAATTGCACAAGTAAATGTGTGCCAATTAAGATGGACCATCTAATTTTGCATATATTTCATCAAAATTTCAAAATAAAATTGCAAAACTTGAAAGGGGAATAGACTTTTAAAATTATCATATCGTTAAGTTCAGTTCATTACTACTATCAAGTAAAAAAAACAACGCATTTTACCTTAACGGAACTTAATATATAACTTTCAAGGAATTGTCTCACAAAACTACTTCTTGTTGGAGAAAATATTCTAAAACGATGCAGTTCCATGCATTGAATTTACTCCATAGTAATGTTTAACTAAATAAAAGCTCCATGAACAACTGCTTCAAAAAATAAGCATCAAATTTTCTGTTTTTAGTTTTAATTTTTAATTTAATTTAAAAAAAACTTTACATTTGACGGGTCCGTGTTTAACTTAGCAGGAGTATTAAGCTAATTATTAAAAAAGTAGTGCAATAAAAAAACTTACGGTCCGAGTTGCTTTCCATAAATAAATCGAAGCAAGAACCTGACTCCCAGACATCCCATAACAAAAAATGCAGAGGATAAAAAGCCAGTGAGCTAAAATTATCAGAAAACTACATTAAAAATATATGCTGGACAAAATGTATTTTGAAATATTAAGTAAAATTTGACTTACGTTCCGAAGCAGCAAAATGGAAAACCACAACTACAGAAACGAATGAAAAAAACGCCAGAATCTAATAAAAACAAAATTCATATATTATTCTATAACAAAATCCTCCTACTATTCTCCAAATAACACTTACTTTGTTTAAAAAAATTTGAGTTAAGAATTTTTTACCGTTTCTACAAGTGCAAATGTTCTTGCAATCCAAATGTACAGTTTTAGTTTCAGGATCATCTTCCTGGTTTTGTAAGAATGTACTTTAACGAAAAACACTTGATACACAGAATTAAAATAAGATAAGTTAAAACTACAGACAAGTTTTTTAATTGTGATTTTAATTCTTTATCTTGTCTGTCACTAAATTTAGATTAAAAACTTTCAAACCCCGTTATTATTGTTACTCATTCAGCCAAACACAAATACTACACACATCCTTATGCCTGTCAGTCTTCTAACTGTTTTCACATAATGTTTATTTTCTTTATTTACATATCTATAAATCCTAACCTATTTTACATATGTATCGTGTGCATTGTGTGATTACTACAGCTAGTTACTTCTCATTAGGAAAGGCATTAAATACTTGCTAATCAAATGACTCACTTTTTTGCATTGCAGGTACAATTTGGAAATTTAGGTAGGCTCTGTCATAGTTCACATTATGTATTACTTACTATGCACATTTATTTTTAAAATATTAGGACGACAAACGTTTTCAGCACAAATTAAATTTATTTTAGTCGGTTATATTAAATGTTTTTAATAACCACAGAAGACCAATCCGAGGACAGATTTTAAATTCCAAAATAAACTGGATTTACAAAGCTAAAAGTGTTCGAATTAAAAAATAATCTTTGTAGACAACCCCCATTGTCGTTGTATGGCAAGTACATTTTTGGTTTTGCAATTTAAATCAAAAGTGCAATGTTTATTTAATTAAATTGTGCAAAATATTACTTGAAATACCCTTAATTATTGAAGTAAAAATTTTTAATTTGGATATTAACTACTTTTAAAATAAATTTAAACAATACGGAAATAAAATCCTTCTTAAAAGTTCTTTTGTGCAATTTTGTTTATTTTAGTTTTTCTAAAATAAAATTAAATAATAAAGTAATGAAATCTTTTTAAAACTTATTTTGTGCCATTTAGAATGTTTTTATCTCGTGCAAAGCATCTTTCTGAATTATTTTATAAGCATCGATGTATGCTATTTCTGGCACTGTGACCGACGACACACGCAAAAAATCCAAGTCTAAAATTTCTAAAATTACGGAATTTTCAGAAAAATTAAGACGCTTCTACTAATATTCCATACGCGAAATCAGATTTCAGAAAAAAGTGGTCCCGTTCTTCTGTGGTCTTACTCTGTACTATTGCTAGTTATTAAAATAGGCGGATACGTACATTGTTACGTATAAATAATTCAATAACTATCTAAAGAAAGGAAAATGCACGATGGGTAAATCTTTTACTGGAGTAGAGGATATTTTAACACATAGAATCTGTATGCTTTAGATTCTACTCCGTACTTGATAAACACTCACAAAGTGACTCAAATGTAGAAAGAGTGTCATGTGCTTGAACATATCACCCACACAAAAAACATTTACTTTACACGAGTAAAAGTCCTTGTCACATCCATAACGCAGAAGCAAATACAAAACAACGCTCAGTCTTGATTGTATTAATCAGAAAAAAGTTATTTGCATTCAGCTTTTTATTTAAAAAACTTCAAATTCCATTTTAAAAGGAGCATTTTTCAGAAATTTTTCCAGAAGTGAATAATTTCAGGATCTGCGGTTTAACACTTAAATCCCTAAATTTAGGACTACAAAAAATTGTTAATTAAGATGAAATTGGCTCAAAATCACTCATCAAAATGTTTAAAGTGGTATTTTTTTTTAAATTAACTTTTTTGTTATTCATAAATAAATTGATTGCAAAATCGCATTAAATATGTAATTTTCAGCTGAATTCCATATCTAAAAAGTATAAAATATGAAAGAAGTTTTTTAATTATTCAAAATTAGTCCATTAAAATATACTCTAGCTTTGTAAATAATTATTTAAAACTAAATAGAATTTCATGATAACAAGTAACAAGAATCAGGAATTTATAAACGTGAATAATCTGTAACGCTTAGCTATTTCAAAACTACAGCTAAGGGACCTGAATCTAGATTAGAGAAGAGTCTACCTGGACTTAAAAGTCCTTTGAGGTCTAATCAAACCCTAAACTACCCTTCCACGCACTAGGGCGTATTTAACTTTGCTATTAAATAAATGGGCGCAAGTGATTTAACATAAACACTTAAATTTATTTAATCCTTGATCAAAAATGCAATACTAATAATTACACGAACTTAGGATATTAAATTAAATAATAGCAATTAATAATTAAATAAAGAGAATGAACAATAAATAAATTCAAAAAAACTTAAATCTATAAAAGCAGGAGCTATATGTTCATCCTCCGAGAACATTAGACTGAATACTGAATTAACCACGAGGCAATCCTCGCTTAATACTACTTTATACATCCGCACGAGGCGTCATCACTTATAACTTAAACTAACATCAAGCGCCACCTCTCAAGCAAACACTTAACTAACACCAGGCGCCACCTCTCAGCTTAATCTAGGACTTAACCTTCACTGTTACCATATCTACATTCCTATTACACGGGTAACACTATAACATAAGGGTAACGTGTTATCACACGGGTAACATTATTATAACACAAGGGTAACTATATTAGCATAAGTGTAACATTACTCTTAACATACATATATCAATATCCTATTGCTTAAGTATGAACATTATCTATGACGTCATATGGGTCATGACATGGGTCATATCACTTTAGGTTATAAATCTAAGTATTGAAAACTTATTCAAAATTACTATTATCATGGTTTAAAATTCATAATAGCATCCTCATAGCTTGGAGGTACATCTAATATTTGAACAGAGCACATTTTATTTTTAGGCATAGACATCGCAAGTTTAACAAGCCTATCATTTTCTTTACTCGCAGAAATAAATCCGTTAAAAATGATGGATCCTATAATTCGATAAACAAAATAAATAAAAACTATTGATGCAAGCACGAAAGCAAAATGAAGTGAATTAGATGGATCAGTTACAATTCCAGGCAGTTGTTCACCTGAAAGTAAGAAAATAAAAAGTGTAACAGCTAAAATGAGAAAATATGTGCCGCAAATCATATTTATGGATTTCCAATCTCTCATCTCTTCCGGCGTTAATCTCCCTCCGCCCTGTAAATACACAAATTACTAGTTTTTAGTTTCAAAATGTGTACTGCATAAAAACTGCTTTAACAACTGGTTTAAAAATACTTCGTATTCATGCAAAAACTAAGTAAGTGTTTTCAAGTTTAATTACAAACTTAAAAAGACTTTCTGTTGTCCTAAGTCCAGAGTTTACTTTACACGAGTATGAAAGTAATCATTATTATTATTTATTTAAAACAACTTACAGTCCGAATTGCCATCCATAAATAAATCGAAGAAACAAGTTGTCCCACACAAATCCCATAAGAAGCAAATAAAATGATGATAAACGAAGGATCTGAAATTATAATATTAAACACAATTCGTCAACATTAAATTTAAATGCTAGGCGGAACTCATTTTGAAATATTAATTAAAATTTGCCTTACAGATCGTACTTGCGAAATGAAAACCCAATATTAAAAAAGCGAATGAAAGAATCGCCAGAATCTAAAAAACACAATTAATAAATTCAAATATTATTCCATTCCATCATATAACAAAAACCTACTAAATGTTTTGTTTTCAAATATTTAAGTTTTTATTTCGTACCGTTTCTATAAGTGCAAAGGATCTTGCACGCCAAATGTACAATTTTAATTCCTGGATCATCTTCCTGTTTTTGTGTTAATTCACTTTAACGAAAAACACTTTATGCACAGAACCAAAGTAAAAGTAAAAACTAAAGGCCACTGTACAAAGGGTCACTTGTATGGCAAGTCTTGTATTTGTCACTTTAATTGTGTTTTACTAATTTAAATTTAAAAATTTCCAACGCCGTTACGCAGTCAAATACATATATTCCACACTTCTACATGTCTTTCAGTCTTTAACTGACTTGACATAAAGTTTCATTAGTTTACGTATATTATGTGTATTGTCTTGCATCTTAAAAATATATTTTACAAGACATAGAAGAATAAAAATTCAAGTCATTCTAAATTTCAAACCTAATCTAAATTGTATTACGTACCTTGAAAATCTTACCACGTAGCACTTTCATTTTCTTAATCTTTTTAATTCCTAGAATAATTAAAATTTAACCAACCATTAATCCAATTCACTTTTACTTTTACACATGAATAAAGCATCAATACTATAGATGTTTTACTTGGCATTTTAACGTATAAAATAAAACCTATGAATAAACACTTCAACGCATTTTACTTCACAAAATAATACAAAACTAGCAAGGACTTGTTTCCTCGTAATGCAACAATGTGATTCTACTCCGTACATGGTTACCATTCACAAAGTGATTCAGAGTGCTCTCTGCTTTAAAATTTAATCTGCAGCAAAAATCTCTATGAGTAAATAATTAAATTGCATAAGCATTGTTGTGAGAAAGCACAAAACTTATGCAAGCATTGTATAGATCACGTTTGATTATATTTAACCACAAGTTATGTGTTTCCAATAAATATTTACTTCCCATCCAAATTCGAATTGTATTTTTGAGAAACGGTTTTCAGAAATATATTTAGAAAACCCGAGTAGTATTTTTTTTCTTCAATACTGAGTATAAAACTTTGTTTGCTAATCATACACATTTTTCTATTTTACAAATTGAGATGCTTACATTCATGAGTTTCATTATTCCGCCCACGATAATGTGAATATAATTTAGTAGCATGGTATGCTACCCGGGTTATTTGGGTCGGGCTTTGTTTTAGGTTTTTTACATTTTTGGGTACCTTTTTCTATTTGCTGTTTTAAGTTTTTTTAATAAGGAATTGAAATTTTCAAGAACTGCAAATCTCAATTGTTTTTTTCTCTTAATTTAAAAACTCATGTGCAAAGGATTTAACTTGGCAAAGAGTCTATCTTCTATAATTACTTGTAAAAAAAGCAGAATTCTGTGTTTTGGAGCCAAGAAGCCAGGGTTTGTCTTACCCTGTTTACTAGCTTTATGGTTAGGAATAGCGTAGGGTCCCATTTTAGTGAAATATTTAGGTTTGATTTGGAACAAACAACGCAAATCATCCCGTAAGTAGTTTTAACAACGAGGCGAATCTTGAATGAATGACAAAGTAATCATTTCAGTTGTATAAACCATTTTGCTGTAAATCCTACCGATAAAAATTTATTATTCAAATATTATATGAGTACACAGAATAAATACATTATTCGAAAAGGAAAGTTTAAAAAATCATTAAATATTCGTATTGTGGTATTCAACCTTATGATAATAAATTATAAAATATTTATTTTTTATTAAACCACATTAAATATATTATTTTCAAATGAACTGTTGATAATCTTTTGTGGTTTTGACACACGTAAAATAATCCTAGTGGCTTTACCAAAATAAATATAAAAAATAAGATAAGTTTACATCCTTGTGCATTTTTAGAAGGCTTAAATAAAGTAATTAAGATGTTTGAAGATGAAATAGAATTTAACCCATTTCAAAATATTTCGGCAACTTATACATAGATCCTTGTTAAGCAAACGAATTATTCTTGCACCGCAATATTTAAAATACAACCCCTTGTGAAAATTCAATAGTCTAACATTTAACGCTTCTTCCCCAAGTTGTCACTTTTAATAATGATTTATTTTTTATAGGTTTCTCATAATATTTATTGGTAATTAAATAATTTCAAAATTCCCATGGAATCGCTTAAATGTTTTAAATTCAACCAAAACTGATGATTCCGAGTAGCACGGGCGGAATCAAAGAGTTATATATCTTAAAATAAATATACATTCTAGAATATTAAAATGGCATCGCAAAATATCAACTGCAGAGAATTTTCAATCAAGGATATTGGGAGAATTTAAAATCCCAAGTTTCTCGAAAACTTGAATACGATCAACAAAACCTAAAACTCAATTCTAAGGACCGAATTTAGCGAAAGGCAAAGCAAGATTGTGGTCTAATTTTAGGATTTTATTTCCTTAAAAACTATTCATTTGGAATAAATCCTATTTTATGGTATTTAGTAATCCTCATGCCCAAAATAAATGTATTGATATAAGTTCCATTACAACTGAACATTTTGAGATCAAAAGAGTTGATGCCTTTAAATATTTAGGTGTATGGTTAGACGAAAATTTAAATTTTGAGGCTCATTGCAACAGATTAATCTCAAAAATCTCTTATAGAATGGAG
>JAQGAA010003771.1:0-10378 GCA_034696425.1 Isotoma viridis
TTCGCCTAAAACCAAATTGTTGTTTAGAAAAGAGTTTGTTGTGTACGAAATGTTTTACAAGCTGGTTATAAAGGCACTTTTCAAAAAGTTTGGCAAATACTGGTAAAATACTAATGGGTCTTGTGTCATTCGGGGATATAGGATGAGGAATTTTGGCAACCGGAATAATCTTAGCTACTTTTAAACAGTCAGGAAATATATTAGTAGTTATACACAAATTAAAAAGGTCTAATATGTAATTTTGAAACTTAACATTTAGCATACAGTTAAATACCATTAGATTGGAAATACCATGACAGTCTGGAGAAATGTTCAGCGGCTTCTTCATCTTTGCACAGGCTGCAAGCAGGTCTAGCTGTGTAATTTTGGTGAAGCTGAAATGAGTAAGTCCTGGATTAGGGGAAGGAGGAGATGGGGGTATCATGTCATCTTCTTCTGTAGGGGTGGATATCTTCACATAAAAATTGTTAACTTCGTCAGGATCAAGGCTAAGATCAATTTTTGCTTTCGTTTTAATAGGGAAGGAGTTTTGCACTGTGTTCCACAGTCCAGCATTTTCAATCTTGATGTTAAGTTCGTTTTTGGTGTCACGTATGATATTAATTTTTACTAGTGTTTTAAGTTTTTTGAATTTGTTCTCATGTATAAGTGAAGGGAGTTTTTTGAAAGCTTTGTAAGCTTTGTCACGACTTTTCATTAATAGTTTGGTTTCATTAGACACATATTTCTTAATAGGACGACTTTTAATTTTTTTACACTTAATAGGTGCAATTGAATCATATGTACGCAATATATGATCATGTAAACACTTCGCAAATGTATTTGGGTCACTATTTGTGTCGATTTTCCAGGAGTCAATGTGTTCACAAAGTTTTAAATATTCAATATTTTTTAAATCACGATAAGTTATTTGTTTTTTTTGTAGCGGTGGGGGTTTTATATTTAACTTACATTCAACAAGCGAGTGGTCAGATATTGTCGGAGGGTAAACTCTGATGGACTTGACTTCCGTGTCAGCTTTGACGATGATTAAATCAAGAATATTGCGACCTCGAGTCGGCAAAGAAACGAGTTGTTGTAAATTATTAGAATTTAAAGTTTGTTCTAGTGGATAGATGTGTTTATTTTCAGGGAGGTTAAAATCTCCTAGAACAAAAAAGTTTAATTTTGAGTTGATAAGACAGGTTAACAGATCTTCAATGTTATTATGATCAATGGATAAATCTTGCTTTGAATAGTTGGTGTGACGATATAGACAAGTTACAAGAAATGATTTTAGTTTATTGCACTGAATTTTAAGCGTTAACACTTCTACACTTGGAATTGTGGATATTTTGCTAGAAACGTCATAAATGGATACTTTATAATTTGACTTCACGATAATGGCAATACCACGCCCATTTATTATTTTGTCACATCTGTGTATTGTATAACCTTGAAAGTTGATAAAACAGTGGTGAGGTTCAAGAAGCGTTTCAGTCAGACATAATATGTCAATATCATTCATTATAAGAATGTTATTAATTTCGTGATATTTACTTCGTAAGGAGTTAATATTTAGGTGAGATAAGTTTAAGTAGTGCACTTTATTAGTTTTCCTAGTTTGCTTATTTTGCGTATTTTCTTTGGAGGATGGGTCGGTGTCAGATTGGAAGTCGATGTCAGGAGCCGAAAAAACAATCGGTTGTGAATCATCTATTGAGTCGGTTGTATGGCTGCCTGTCGTGTTCGAAGTTGATTCTTCCCTAAAAAATCAGGGTTCGGATGAGTGTGGTTGTTCTTTTTAATCTTCTTTCGTCTGTTGTCACTGTTGGAAGTGCCAGGTATCTCAGACGTGTTACTATCCGAATTATTGTCATCATTCGTTTTTCGTTTTGCTGGGTTTTTAGTTACTGCTGTGCTGTTTGATTCTGATTGGTGAAAAGTCCCATTAAATAGAGTGAATTCAGTAGTGTCATTGTAGATTTTTTTACTCTTGTAGTTGATTTTGAACTCAGTGTCCGTAGTATCAGCATTTAATTCCCGTCTTTTGTGTCTTAATAATCCATGGTCACGTCTTACTGTGGGGGGTAGGTCATCATTGATGTAGCACGGTGGTTTTAACTCATTTCGGTTAGAGAGAACCAGATCACGGTCACTGTGACGAACAAAGCGGATTCTTATAAGACGAGTTTTATTGTCTTGGAAACGTCCGATCCTATGAGCAGTATCAATTTGAATGCTACTTTTTGTAAGATATCTTAAAAGGTTATTGACCTTAACTCTAAGATCATCTTGTGTTTCTGACACTAAATCTTCTAAGCCAAATAGGATCAGGTTGGATTTGCGTAGTTCAGATTGTAATAGCTCATTTTCCTGTTCAAGCTTTTCCACTTTAAGACGTAAGCAGTTAGTGTCATTTTTAATAGTTTGAATCACTCTGTTTTGTTGGCGGATTAGTTGGTTATTTTCATCCAACTTTTGGATCATCATCGTCTTTTGTTCTTTGGCAGTGGACTTGATTAGTTTCGTCAAAGACAATAGGGAAACAGATTCCTCCTCTTCTTCAGCTGTAACAAAGCTTTTATTTTCAATTTTGTCCTCGTCCTCGTCCATGTCAGAATCTGAATAATCACTTATTCGTTCCGAATCATTGAGAACCTTATCGTCATTGACTTGACGATGGTTTTTAGTTGGTGTTCTTTGAGTAGTCATTTCAGACAATTTTATATAAAGTAATAAAAGAAAGAGCTGTTGATTCTCTAAAATTTAAAAGTTTAGCTGAAATTAACTTAAAATTTTCGATTTGGGCTGTTCACTAGGCTAGTAGGCAATTAATTTTATGTTAAAAATTTATTTTGAAAGTTCTCAAATTGTTTGAAACTTTTGAAAAACAAAAAATAAAATATTAATTTTTGTATGAGAAATATCTTAAGTTTCATAACTTTTTGTTATGAATTGCAAAAAAAATCAAATCAAAAATAACTAAAGAATAAAAATCTGAAATTTTTTTAAACATAAATGGCTCAATTTTTCTAGATTTGATTCATTTCCGCTGCATTCCTCCTTACCTCCTTTAGAATATGAAATTCAAGAATAACGACTCCTACTACTTTCCGAATAATTACATACCTACCTTCCCGACAACCGACATGTCATTCCTCCAAACTAATAAATTATCGAGAAAGCAAAGAAACTAACTTTCACAAATATAACTTTAGATGAACGATGAACCACTAAGGGTATCATCAACTCAAGATTAAGGCTGATGAACCAAGGTAAAGCCAAGTCATAAAGATAAACTTGTAAATACATACCAAAAGACAGACTACTACGGTCTACGGTTAGCCATACTTTTTGGTGCTTCTGACTCTCCTTTTCTGATGAGGTAAAGTAATATTCCCAATTCCCGAGGCAGACATGAGAGAATCTCATTAGGGATTTATTGTGCTATTTATACTTCTGAGTTTCACCTTAACAGATCACAACCTCGCTATACTATACCTCACAGACTGATGATGATGATGAGGGAAACGGTATCTAATAATTTATAGCTGTCTTTTGTTGATTTTATATTCAAGCAGGAAGCATTTCCATTTAATGCTTTCCACCCGTATTTATTCTACAGATTGTAGAGTTATCAATGTAGTGTATAGAGAAAATACTGGGAATGCATCCAGGTCAGAAGATAAATTAAAGAGAATCAATGAAATTCATTATCAAATATGCATATACATGTACCATATACTCATTAATACAGCTTAGTAGGCAATCTCTTAATCTCTTTTTGGAATTTCTGTATACTACTTAATTAGTAGGGGGGTTCTCTGTAGTGGGTTTTGCTGAAATAATATTTTATTCAGAAAATAAGAATATTATGCAAGTAGATCTAGACAGTGTTGAATAAAAAAGTTTTAACACATCACACATGACGTTTCATACTCTTCAATAAACTTATCCATGCACTTTTTATCACAGATACATGTAAGAGAGTTTGGGTTTCGGGTTCCTGTTAATAAAGGGATTAAAACGAAAATTGTACAAGCAAAACCAATACAATTGAAAATACCTGCTTAATGAACAATACATGAGACTCTCATGAACATTTCGAAATCTTAAATTTTGAGTATTTCATATTTATAGATACATTTGGCTTTTCAATTGATTCACTTTAACTTTAATCAAACAGTTAAAAGGTTGAGAAATCTTTAAAATTGAGAAGGATCATGCCTGCCCCCTTGGAGAAACTTAGGTGCTATGCCAAAATATACAGACAGTCTTTCACAAAAACCCGGGTTTTGTGATAGAAGATGGAGTAAGTTATCTTTCACTGGGTGAAAAGCTACCAAAGAGAAAGTTGACTTTCTCCAAGGGTAAGGATTATATGCATGAACTAGAACACTCGAGGTGTTCAATGAAAACCTTGCGAAATCTCGTAATTGTGAATTTAATTAAATCATTTTGACTGACCATTTGTTAAACATCTGAATCAAAGCATTTTTTTCATATAATGTAGTTTTTATGCGTGTTCAACGTTATGATTTCATACTTCAAGTTTAATTGTTTGTGTTGTATTTGGGCTAGATGTTGACAAAATCTACAAACGTTTCCAATATTCATTTTTGCATAGAAAATTTCACAAATCGTTGAAGCAGTATTATTACGAATCAAGTGAGGTTCAAACTCAAAAACCGAATGATAAATGTTAATTAAAAAGCTAGTTATAGTAATATCTAATTATTAATTAATAGGTATACTTTTAAATTGTGTGTAACACCTTTCCATGTTAAATTCTTGGTTTATAAAATATTATAATGTCCACATTTTGCAATTCCCATTTCAATTTTGGATAAATGATAATACTTTTTTAAATCAACTGTATCATTCCTTGCTTAAGCTTAAAATTAACTTAAACTTCTGAAATCCATTTTTGATAATAGACTACACCCACTACGCTAATTGCTTAAAACTTTATTAGGTTGGCTTGGAATAACTAGTGTAGCCTTACCAAATTAATATAAATTAAGTCAAAATCAGTTGGTATTTTACAAATCTCATAAAAATCCTGTTTTTGCTTCAAAATCCCAATAAAACACAGAATTACTAGTAATTATTTTTTAAAGATAAATAGCTTCCTTTGTTTCGCTTGCAGTAATCTAGATAATTAATTATTACCTAGCCTTTTAGGTTGCGCTTCGCGCAAACTCAAGGTTCGCCAGTACGCATATTATCCAATACCATGCGAACTGCATAAGGAACCTGTCTGTACATGCGCATGTACAATTCTCGTTTAGACATTTAGTACGTTTAATACATAGATTTTTATTTAAAGTACTTTAAATAAGTAGATACCAAATTAAACATTCAGCTTTTAAAAATTAACATAGGAAAAAGATCAGGGGTCGGCCGGGCAATTAAATCTTTTTGACATTTTTTTTAATAAACACTTTTGTGTTTAATGTAACAATCATGCGTACAACGGAAACCAATTCAAAACTAAGTAGTTAGTAGTATATACATAGAAGTAGAAATACTATTACTGTAGTAGTAGAACTAGTTATTCAGACCTAAAAAAATAGATTAAGATTACTTCTTAATCTTAAAATTAAACTTTCACCCCAGATCTCTGGCTTTGAATGGCTTGTTGTGTCCCATCCATAAGATAAGCCCTTACCCGAACTTAAGCCATTCTTTAACAATTTCTTGATGTTTAGTTATTAACCATTCATAAACTTCAAGCCACTAACCCAACCAGGAATAAATATCCCGTAGATCAAAGAAATGCTTCAACACTCTAGAGTCTAAACTAAATAAATTATTAATATTTAACTACCTCAAACAGGAAGATGACTGACTACAAGTACAAACTATCCATGAAATTATTACTCCGTTATTCTAGCCCAACCACTAATAAATATTTATTATTTTGTGCATGAATGCAGCTGCAAACAAATCCACAAAACCATCATAATCATCATCATCTAGCCTAACCTCATTTTATACAAAGAGAATTACTTAAATTTCATACAAGCAGACAGCATAAACCATTTACCAACACTTTCACCTCCTTTCCTCCATCACCTTTGACTCGGTAAGCCTTCTTCATTGTCAAAAGTCACACAATCACATAACAGACATCTGGTGCATAGAAAAGGTTCTTATTATATAAATATACAAGGTGATAGTTCTACACTCACACTAGTGCTAAAAACATAAGGTATAATAGCCTTGTTGTAAAGCCCGACTAATTAATAGGTGTTTGCGGACAGGGCACTTATGAACTCGAACCAAAAGAAGGGCGTAGGTTTTAGGTTTGTAGGTGGTGGTGGTCTTGTACATAGTCTTGTACTTACTAAATAGTAATAGTAGTGGTATTAAGTTAGTTACGGGATATTAGTATGTATCTAAGTATAATAGAAGTAACTAGTGTAACTCACCTTCATCCTTCTTTACTTTACAGCTCATTTCGTCTACTTAATAATGTATTACGTGAGAAGAGTTGTAAAACTACGTGGGTACCTAAATTCTCCTTTGGTTTTGGTACCTTGCCTAGGTTTTTTAATGGATGTCTGCCAAAGAGAAAGGAGACCAAGTGGTGGTGGTGGTGTGTGTGTGTGTGCTATTGAAGAGCTAAGAACGTTGAGAGATTGGAACTACTACTACTACTACTCTTGGAGAAAGCTACTTACACTTATTATTACTTAGGCATTACTACTATTACTGCGAAAGACATTTGCAAGTCCCACATATCAGGTAATTAAGATTGGTGCACATTTTAGAAATTAGCTAGGTGGTTGTAATGTAATATACTTAAAGTGGAGAGTAACTCTAGAGTAGAATGAAGCCAAAGCCAAGGCACCGCAGACTTATTAAATGCTTTGGATCCTTAACCACATCACATCACATAATTTAGACATAAAGGGACTTCAAAGATAGTAAAAGGGGTATGACTTACTTTGGATTTGAATTTTACCGTTCTGTCCCAATCATCTATATAATGTCATTTAAAGAATACCTTTTATGCACAATAAACTGAAAAATTAATCTCGGACTTAGGTATTCAGGTTAATCGGTAAAGGTAATAAAACATACTTCAACACTGGCCAGTAGAGGTCTCTTATTCCTTGATTTTCGGTAATAGTGCCCTATTTAGTGTGAGTACGTCTATAATAATATGAATCACTTCTTGATTGCTCTAGAGCCAAAGGTGCAGCAAGCAGGTAATAAAACGGATCAATGCTCAATTCACCTAAAGCCCTCAGTAGTCTAAAATCCTCCAAGTTTAGGCCAGACTTCGTTCATACATATCTTTAACCAATCCCATACTACAATATTCTTCGAAATCTGTATTGAACAAACGAACCTTAAAACTTTAGCTTCACACAACACTCCATATTACTACTTCATTCTTCAGAATTCAATATGCCCTTAGGTAAGAACCTATCAAGTTCAACAAGAAAGGTCTATTTATCTCAATCTCTCTCGACTCAATTGAGATGAATTGGAATGAGATTGAATCCAATGGACTCAGCGTCCAAGATTTAGATTACTTCTAGCAATTTCAAACACCACCCTACGGTTTAAATTGTATAGAATCCCAAGCCAATCGTCCTCGGTCTGATAGTTCTTTACTTTTCTTTACGGATTCAATTTCCAAGTAAGGAATGATTCTTTTCGCCCTGTGGTCTAGCCTCTGGTGTATGCATGCATGTATCCCCGTCTTATCCTGCTTGGCTTTTTGTATATAAAGCAATACCAGATTCCATAAGTACCTTCTTATTAAGCTATTAAGTTTATATAAAAGCCATCAAATAAAGTACCTAGGTCCGAGATGCAATTATATTTAGGTATATTGTCGTAAGCAGGAAGGGTAAAATAGAAAAGCGACAGATTGGAATTCGATGTTTGCATGGTTGTGTGTAATCGGGCTAGTTATTTGAGAAAGTAAGTGCTTGTGACACATTGGAGATGAGAATAAAGATAGGAGAAAAAGGTAGGGTTACGATATAATAATAATACTATATGGGAACCAATCACTTCCTGAAAGCATTTATTTACAATTTCATTCAAACTGATTCAATGCAATGTGATTTTGATAAGTGTTGTGTTGTTATCCCGGCTGTTACCACTACTACTACAGAGATTTCATTTCTTTTTGACATGTCACGCACCAGTCAGTCTTGAAAAACCAAGTATATATAAAAATTACTTTTTTTGCATTTTCAAAGAAGCCTGATAAAAAAGTGACTCGCACTCGACGACAGTTTAGATGACTGCACACTAGTGCAACGAATAAACCAGACAGGTATGTAAGAAAAAGAAAGTTGGGACATGACTGACTCTGACTATATTAAATTACATTTCACAACGAAGAAAAAAATGATGTATGATCTAGTCCAAAAAGTAAATTACATTACATTGCATTACATAATATGTGTATCTGAAGTGTGTACATTATGCACACAGTACACACAAGAAAAATTTGCTTTATATTACAACACTACTATTCACAGAAGAAGACAAACTCATATAGATGCTTATTTACATTTTACTCAAGGTATGAGACCAAGATCAACTCAATTCACCAAGTTGTCACATACAGACAGTAGACAGGGATCTTATCAAAAATTGATGTTTGTAATATTATAGTGCAGTCCTATAGTAGTACGTACTCCTACAACCACTACCGTAGTAGTCCTCTACGGTAGTGGTAGTAGGTGTATACACATAATTCATACTAGGATAAAATGCATGCATTATACAAAGTCTAATTTCTCCAGAGATTTGATTAATTTTACAGTCAGTCAGACGACAAGAAAATTTTATACACACTTATCCTACTTAGCAAACTGTACTACTTACTATTTGTACCAACCCCATCCGATCCCCCTACCTCTCCTACCTATTATCTTTTTTATCAATTGAATAGCAAAATAGCAACTTTTCATCTCATACATTTATATACTTAGGGTTTGCCTGTCTGAAAAAGGTTTTTCAAAATGAAACATCAAATTTAATCTAAGACGTGAGACAAAGTGGGTAACAATCTCGTTCTAGTAGAATATAACTAGGTACATAGGGTATGTAGGTAGGTGTAAGCACTACAGTATTTCTAATAGGACGAAGCGGAAAGGTTTCTCATCTCGAGATCAAAAGCACTTTGTTTTCTCCAAAGATCTTGATAAAGATATGTCAAAAGATAGTAGAGAGTGTCTTGTAAGAAAAATAACTCATGACTCGACGTAGGTACGTAGGTCGAGGTGGTGGTGGTTTCCTAAGCATTCAAGTCTCTTGTATGGGTTTTGCTACACAACTAGGATCTACTACTACTAGATAGGGAAAACTGATGCAAGTGAAAGTAATAAACGAATGAATGAAGAAGATGTTACAACTTAGTATAATAATATAAGAAAATACCAAGTAGAGTATATAGGACTAAGGAACAAAAAGCTCTTACATAAGATGATACTACTACGGTGGTTCAACTGCTTCCAGTATTGCTACTACTGGCCCATTTTTCCTTGCCATTTCACCCCATTTGTTCACTCTGGAGTTATGTTCTGTTGTGTTATTTTATGGATGAGCTACAATTTCTCGTGTATAAATGGAAGAGTAATAATAATATTCGCACATATCTATTCTCTACTACTAGGCTAGATTCTGGAGGATAATATCTTACAAGCTTTCTTTGTTGAGATATTTTGTATGAAGTTGAAGGTAGTAGCAGGAGTAAGAATAGTGGTGGTGGTAGTATTTCGGAGTAAGTATGCAGGGTCTATTCGTCTTTTGCAGTTTTGAATATTCTGCATAAAACAACATAAAGATAACCCTTTGCTATGCTATAAATCTTTACTTACAGTTTTTCTTTTGGTGTTTATTCTTTTCATGTATTTTTCTTGCCGTTAACCCATTATGTACTGAAAATACTAGAACTAGAGAGGCAAGAAGAAAGGTTGGGTGTATAGTCACTATGAATAAAGGGGTAAAAAAGAGAGATTTATATACGTTGCTGATAAAGACATGAATTTAGACGTGGTACATTCATCTCTTTGGCCCATATTCAAGAATGAGTAAAGCATTTAGACGAAATAAGACATGATGTGTATAGAATTTTTGAGCTTTTAGTTACACTTTGAGAAACGTATAGAAGTTTGTTTTCGTGTTTTTAGTCTAGTTCAGGTGACTAAGATCTGTAAAAATTTGTTTTTATTTGTTGCTATTTTGTTTGCAATTAGATGGAAGTGCGAAATGAAAAATTCAAGAAAATCTGTCTAGATGTAAGGAAAGAAGGAAACTCATAATTCTTACATGTCAAAGAAGAAGAGTCAAAGATTTGCAGAATATAATACTTTTATTTGAATTGTAGAATTTACGTTTAATTTAAATAAAATCCAACATG
>JAQGAA010003772.1:0-10378 GCA_034696425.1 Isotoma viridis
ATATAAATATGTGTTTGGTTCTAACGCAACTAATTTTGTTTGAGGTCCTGTTATGGGATGTATTTGAAACAAAGTTTTATATTGAAGATATAATCAAAACTTCACATTGACATTATTTTGATTTTTCCTTTGAAATTTATTAGATGGGATTGGATTATATCAAATTAGACATGCATGAAAGGAAATCATAATTGAGTTGTTGTACATTTAATGAGAATATTGTGAGAAATCAGCTTGGTAATAAACCTGAAAATATATACTATTCATTATTTATGTATGTAGTAATATGTTTATGAGAACTCAGTATTATAGTCGGGTTGTATAAATTATACAAAAATTGATAGAAAACTGGCATTATGTTTACAGACTGCAGAAAATTTAAAGAAAGAGCTTGTGTAAAAAGTTTTCTTATCATCTAGTGAGGGATGGATAGCCACAAGTAAACTCATAATGTATATAAATCCCAATTGTTTAATCACACAGAGGTTGTTATTATTATACAGAAATAAAATTATTTGGATTAGATCCAATCTAAAAGACATAAATGCGTTTACTACACTAAAGGAAATCTATAAGACCCGTAGATACTCTGAGAAAGCATGTCAAATAAATTATTTATTTGCAAGTAGGTAAATTTTAGTAAGATTTTGCGTGCTTGGTACCTTTTATGCGTTAAGGCAGATTCAATTCCAATCAAATTCAAGTTAGATCAAAGGTTTCTCTAAAGATCATTTGTTTTATTTTTAATCGAAATTTTCTAAAAACAAGGAATTGGAAGGCACATACCCTACGCATGTTGGGTGGATTTGTCTTGATTGGGCTAAATGTGTACGTAAAATTGATTCATACCCAATAAAAATAAAGCGCAAACGTCAGTTCTGTTTTTAATTCAGCCAAAATTAAAAAACTAAATTTTCGAAAGAATATATACGTTCATCCATAGACATAAGGACTGTGTACGAAATCTATAGTTTAGTATAATATAGTTCTTATGCCTACGCATGTATCTGCCTACATAGTCCATTTTTATGCATTTATAAACGAGAAAATTTATAAAAAAAATAGAGTCTGATATTTTTACTAATTAGTTGCTCTTCTCCCAGAATATTTGTACTTTTGCTGAAAAAGGCTTGCTGCTCCTTCAAAGTGAGATGAGAAAATGTTAAAATAAAATGAAATTCATGATATATAGCATGCATTGCATTTGTATCCTGCATTCCAAAAATTGCTACAATAAATAATTGGACCACCTTTGTACACTTTACAATGGACACAACATTTCAGATAAACGTGACAGCGCACCAGTGACTAAAGGTTAATTTAAAAGCACTTGGGTCCTTCTTCTACAGTATTTCACAGTAAATTGAAATCCAAACATTGCAGCTTTTTTTCTTATATATTTTACTCGCGAATTGACTCATACAATACTTAATCAATTTATACGAATTATATAGTGAGCGCTATATAGCTCTTTGAATTCCCCGAATACTAGATTATTATACGATAATAATATACGTCACTATGTCAGATTCAAACGTGTACAGCTCCAGGCAGAGTGCGAATGCAGCTGGATATAAAATTAAGTTGCAAATTGAAGCAAACAATTTCCGACTGCAATTCATACAGCTCAATCAGTCTTTTTATGTAACTTTGCAATCTATCTTTTGTCTTACTCTAGAATCCTTAAATGAAAAAAGTAAATAATAGATAATACAAAGACACATCAATCAAATTAGGAGGTGAAAGTTTTTGCGCTCTCAATTTATCAAACATTTTGCAATTAGTTTAATTTCTATAATATGGCTGAGTGATAACATAATAATAAAGTAAGGCATACAATGGCTCAATTGATTAAACTTCTAATCGTGGTCTTGTCATACAATGTTAATTAATACTTATTACACTGTATAACTTATATATCTTTAAACTTTAGCATTTTTAATTTTTTAATTTAAAAAATAGAATTGATAATTGGTGAACTTAGTTGTAAAGCTGTTATCTGTAGGCTAATTATAAGTGTCTTATAGTGTGCGTACCTCAAAAACCAAATTGAAAACTCAAATTTAGTTAGCCCAATTTGAGGATGATAAAGGAAACAAACTATTGGATGTTAATACAACATTCAGGGGAAACTAATCCCAACCAGCGTTAAAACTAGGCTTATGGAAAATTTAGAAGAACTGTTAAACCTCCAAGCTATTGTCTACTCTTTGTTCAAATAATTATCAGATTTTTATTTCAGTTCTGAATATTTATAGAAAATTTCAGTTTAATTAAGTCAGTATGTATTTGTAAGGCCGAGTGAATAGTGGGGTTACCCATTCAGCATCTACATCAATTCTGGATTAGAGATTCAATAATGAATCTAGTCTACATCCGTCTGTCTATTGGTTTTCCTTTTAGGTTTTTATTATTAATGCAGTATTTCATTCATAAACGTTGACGAGTATTTCCGGTGAAACAAGGCGTGGTTCTATAGTTCATGCTGGTTAAAAACTTAAACAAAATAGCAAGATTTCTACGATAGAGACCGTTTATATTTATTGAACTAACCTATTAATTTGATCGTCATTAGAGTTTTTTGTCTCATCTGTTACCTAAACTCAAACCTTCCAACAATTAATTCTCCAAGGTGCTTAGTGTCAGTTTTTAAATATGTAAAATAAGGTTTGCTAACTGAGTATATAGACAAAGTAATGCAATATGATAAATTCCAAATGTTCTGGGATTGATATTTGAGACCGTTGAAAGCAAAATGCAAGCAAAGCCGTTTCTCCATAGGTTTTTATGGTAAGATGAGACTATGATGGAAAAGTTAAGATTGAAAAGATGATGGAGAAAACTAAAAAGCTAACCGAAGTTGTCAGCTCCACCTTTCAACAGGAAACCCAACACTACCGGTAACTTTCTCCACAACTTTCACCCTGTAGCATAGGTATCGTGGTAGATCAAACGTATTTCAATAAGCCAGCCTAACTTCCGGTTTTCTTCAGGTATCCTTGGAATGGGCTTTCTTCAGTCATGCAACTAAACTTTCCCTGGATTGGGCTAAAGGTTGCTTTAGGCTATAGGATTCTAACAAAAAGTTTTTTTACCTGTTGCTGTGTACTGTCCTATAGTGCGATCAATACTTGAGACATTGCTTTCACTATGCAATAAAGGTTCATGCAATGCAAATGTTCTTTTGTCGTGTAATGTGCAAATCAAAAGGTAGGGTGCTGGCTTGTGCATTTTTGATTGTATTAAGGGAGACACTTTCCCTACACTCGTATTGAAGAAAAATTTCACTTACATAAAATAACGCCTATATGCCAAGAGTTCCCAGTTTCTGCTAAAAAGTTTGCAATAGTCCTTACTCTGTAGGGTTGTAGGATATACACTTTGATGCAATAACACTTCATACATTTATGTCTTGTATAAAGCAAGGAATTTAATCTGATTAGATTGAATTATAAATGGGTGGCAGAGCAAAAGAAAAACTCTTCGAATTTTGTCTGTGATATTAGTACCAATTACATGATGTTTGATTTCGCAACAGTGTGCAAATTTGTTTTAACTATATGTTTGTTTTACAAATTAAATGGTTTATTTAATATTTAAATAAAAAGGAAATCAAATAAATGAATGCACTATAAAATTATAATGAAATTTAAAGCTTAAAGGTAATTTCATCATTTTGTTTTATGTAGAAATAAATGGTGTGTGGGAGTATGGTGATGGTATCATTCATGAGTTACTTTGAGTTCTTTTATCATTCTCATTCACTTTCTATTATTTCCTCACCTTTTCAAGAAATTAGATTTTAGATTCGGATGTAAGTCTACAGTATACGTTTTACTATAAAGTACTTTTAGAAAGAAAATGCAATTATATTGCCCTTGGATGCAGCAGCTGCTTTTTTTCCATCGATTGATGAAAGCTCATGGGTGATGGAAACTCTTGGTGAATAAAAGTTATGCAAAATTAATGTCATCATTATCTTCACAGAAACATACATCAAGTCATACAGTCAACACTTACGTTACGTGACGTCATAGTTTTTCCCCAGTGTATCATTGATAGCAATAAAAAATAAGACATGGTTATTTTTTTAACTTAGTTATTTTCTTGATGCACACGTGTTTCCTGCGGAATACTTGTGTGTACTATGGATTTCGGACTGCTCAATGATACTCGATTAGATTTTATAGAGTGACATTGGCATTTTTACCTTATTAGAAAATAATCAGGTTTTCTGTAATGGAATTTGTAATAATTCCGATTCTTTATTGACTTATTTGGGAAAACTGAAGAATTTCCGATACCTTGAGGGAATGTTCTTGGTGGTAGAGCCTTGTACATAGACATACATTTTTTTATTACAAATAGTTCCATTTTTATTATTATTTAAGAAAGCATTTTTAAGCGTTCCAACATTGATTAGTTCGTGTTTGGCTTATTACTTTCACCAAAGAAAAGAGTAGCGACAATGACACACGAGTACTTCACTTCAAGGACATTTTCGGCCCTTCAAAATCTCTTGAATTTGATTTTCAACAAGTTCCTGAAAGTAAAATAGATATGTGTTTGGTATAAAATAACGTGAAAAGTTTTTACATTACCTTCAGATATTATTTTACAAAATTCATGAGTAACTGTAGCGCTTTTTTCATCTCTAGAAAAACATGGAATTTTCTTTGGAGAAATTCAAGAAGCAATTTTCGTGTTGAGTTTATGGCATTTACAAAATGTGATTTAGCAGTAAAAAATATTTCCAATGACATAAAACATTTATACATAAAGTTTGTACAGAGCTGGAGTTGAGAGGAATGAAGAAACCCCATTGAGTTAATTCTTGTTATATGACGATCATTAAATAGGTACCAGTTCATTCCGAAGATACGATGACATTGGAACTACTTTGAATTGCTACTTCGAATCTCCTTTACTGACGTAATTTTTTTTTCAAATAGTGTCACTGTCAATATTATACAGGCTTTACAAAACACATTTTCTTAGCATATAATACCCCATGCTTTTATATTGATTCATATTCCAAAAATGAGTGCTATAGCGAAATGACGTTAAGTTCCTAAAGAAAATTACATGTATTTTTTATGTTTCTAAAGAAAACCTTTACGAGTTTGATTGTAGATGACATATTACACGTTTACAATTGAGTTTTCATCTTTGTTGAGAGTTATGTAAGTTTTTGACAAAAACCTAAACATACATGATGATGAGTATATACAAACAAAGCCCCCAACTGTGTTTCATTTGCTCGGATCCCTGGAGTGTTAAGCCTTGTCTTGTGCACTAATTCCGAACTCAAGGGTATCTGTGGTTTTACCTGATGTCTCATAAACAGAATTGGAGAAAGTGTGGAACACTTCTTAGGTGTACTTTGAAATATTTATTAGCTTTAGGCTTTAATTTATGATGTAACGTTATTTGCAAGAAAACGTTCAATTCAGATGAGTTTTTTGTTTGTTCAGCTACAAAAAGTATCAAAAGAGAAGCATGAAGGTTTCTGAATGATTCAACTATAAAATTAATTCGGGTTTGATTCAAAACACTCTTTTCTTACACTGTCAACATAGATCAAAATCAAGAATAATAAAACGAAATTTGTATCTACAAAAGGAAAAAAGTTAAATGGATTTTTATTTTGTATTTATAATCAAAGAACCAATTTCCTTGTTTTTTGTTTTTAAATAAAAGCTTTAGTGCACTCCAATCAAACCTTATTTTGTATTGGATTTTAATTTTAAGTTGTTGACAGTTGAGAGTTGACATTGACCTTAATATGATGCTACCAAAAACGGGTTTGCAATAGTTTTAGTGATGAGAAAATAAAACGAAATCGCTTGCTTTCGCTTTTTCTCAAATGAGAAAGGATCAATAGAGTGTACTTTGATGTGAGAGAAAATGAAGGATTGTGTTCGTGTTGTCGATAAACAAAGGCATAGGCAGTGTGTTTGCCGGAATTCATAAAAGAGTCAAATATGTTTTGTGTCGTGCTGAAATAAAAATATATTGAATTACGATAATATCACCATCATGCACTTGACAACATGTAAATAATGAAAGACAATTGATTAAATTACACTTGAATTAATTTGGATATTGTTTTTTATTAGGTTTTTTTATTATATATGTAATAGGAATAAAAATCAAATCATACGAACCGGAAGTAAACAAAGTTCTAACTGTCTTGTGAGTCTTAGATGAGTCCAATCATCAAATCATGCACGAAAAAAACTCTCAAATAGTTCATTAAGTTCCAGAGACGCACGAAAAATGCCTGTATTTCTCTATTTCATCATCATTATATTACAAAAAACAGACAAAGCTTCATATTGTGAAATACCCAATATTCTGGAATACTAAAAGCTCTTTGCACTTTGTACTCTAAAATAACTTTCCTGCCCTTGCGTTTTTCGGTAGATATTTTGTTAGACGTAGAAATGTTATAATAACTGTCACAGAGCGAAAGCATGAGATATTTCATACTATATTCCAAATGTAGAAACCCTATTTGGTAATGCATGGTTCCTGTCAGTCTTTCCTGTTATGATGTAAGTACTTCGAGACGAAACCCAACGACTACATGCTATAATGACAAATATCTGAAAGATACTCGAAGCTTTTGAGAGTACTCGTATTAAGCTCTAACAACCTATTTCTATAGTTAGCATTTTACAACATCAGGTTAAATTACTTCTACTGCTCTTTTGAAAATTCTATAGGGTAATTGGATATAATTTCTTGCGAAATATGCGGCGTAGTGATCATTTCACAAGCACAGTACAGTGTTTTAATACAGTTGGTAGTAGGTATATGGTTATCTTTTCAAATAAGAAAAAGCACAATTATACAGCAATATGTAATTCACAAATCGTAAAATACCTTCTCGTTTTAAATTAACTGTCAATTTTTTTTTAAATTGCATTTTGCATGACGTAAACATGGTATTCAACATGAATGAAAAAATGATAGGATAATAATAATTGAAGAGAAAATAACCTTTCATTTCAATCCACTATGTAAACTGATCACGAACTGACGCTATTACTGTATAATGGACGAAATGGTTTGTCTGGTTTTCGATTCAACAGGCATTTGTAAAACTATAACGATGGTAGTTTTTGGGTATTAAACTGAATTCTACTCACGTAAGTTTTAGTGAAAAACTACGAGTGACGACTAACAATAAGTTTTATTGAGGCAAAGCATTGAAAGATGAAATGCAAACAAGTTTTAAAGCGTTTTGGGAAACCAGAAACATAACTTAATAACTTTCATTAAATGTTCTGGGAATAATGGTACAGGTACGGGGTGGTACTTTATAGTACTTTTCCATTTATTTTAATTCATTTTTCTTTCAAAACACCGTCAAGCACTATGCAAACGCTTAGTTGAGAACGAAACGAAATCACCACTTTAGTCTGCCTAAACTATCCTATATAAGAATAGCTAAAAGCCATGTATGTACTCAATGAACTTGTGTGATCATAGCGAAACGAAAATGTTTGGCTGAGTTTTAGACAATCACTCTGCGTAAATTCATAAAATTACTACGTGCAGACAACTAAAAATGATTTGGTCTAAAATTTGTACCGACATTCTGATCCTACATCGTGTCATTTTCTATTTTGAAGAGTTAGCATAGCATCAATCACTAAATCTAGTTAGTACTCAATATATAACGGGAAAATGTTCAAAAACACCTAAAAGTCTTTCTTTTCAGGTATATAATGTTTGTAATGTCAAATTTAGCTCCAAATTGTTCTGATAATCCTCCTCCTCCTACGCCACAACCAAATAAAGGCTTAAAGCTGTCAGTTAAATTTTATGCATTTTTTGTAGTACCCTACAGTATAATGCAGTAGTACAACTTTTGACGTTATGCGAAGGTTTGATATTTTCAGTTGCTCGTCTCATAATATGAAATAAATGGTCTGGTACCGCAAAATGTTCTATAACAAAAAACTGACCTTGTCAACCAAGCTTACAATTGTATAGCTCTAGCATTATGGATTAGCACGATAAAAATTCCTGTCGAACAGGCCCTTAAGTTCTAACAAGAATATTGAATTTGCGTTATAACGCGTTATAAGGTAAGGAAGAAGTGGTTTAACCCACAGGAATCATATTTTCTGACCTACTCGATTGACTACACAGGACACAGTATATTAATTTAAGAAGCCTGGCATAATCGTTACCATTGCGTTACCCAAATTACTTGGAATTGAAGTTGAAGCTAAGTTGATGTCAAATGGGAAAAAACAAGATTTGATCGTGAGCTAGCAAATTGAATGGGAATTAGAGATTGATACTCTAATCACCCGATTGTTTCACTATCTCATTCTAGACATGATTTTTATTTGTTGGTAACATTCGTACCTAAAGTTTTCTAATACGTAAATCGAAAGTTTGTAAACATCCACTTACTGCGATGGATGAGACTCACGTCCCGTGGGGAGTAAAATAAATAACATTTCATGAAGCAACCAATATATGCGCCAATAATATTGGCCCAATATAAACAATATATTTTAAGAAAATCCACACATCTTGTTTTTGTTTTCTTTTAAGACTAAAAAGGCCGTCAATTTAAAGAACCACGGGGTGTATTTTCTATTAAGGAACCTATTAACTAGTATATCTTGCTTTTTAGAGGGAACCAAGTCTCTCGTAAGAGAAAGTAGATTGTAAACATATCATCTTCAGAGTTGACGATTTAATATTCAATTTACCGTCAGAAAATCAAAATGTTGACAAATTTTAAATCTTTTGCTGACAATGTAATATAGATTTTCAATTACTAATCAGAGCACATTTTATTACGTATCGTTTGGTAACTAGTAAACCAAAAAACTGGATTCTGAAAGTATTACAAAGAAATACTTTACAGTTAGCATATGAAAATTTTTTGTCGGGCTGCATTTTCCATACAACGTGTCCTTGTCTTAAAAAACATGATTGATTTTTATTTTGTAATTGAATAAAAAAACCCTATTGAACAGTCAATAGTAATATAATATACTTAGGAATGAAACACCTTATGAAACTGATGCCTTTGTAGTTAGTAATTTTTTTGGAATACTACCAACTAAATAAAAGTTGGGTTTCTCTATCAAATAAAAAATACAATGTGTGCATTGAATTGGAAATCACTTTAACATCTCCTTTGACAAAGTAAATATTAATGCTATATTGAATTGACACAAAGAAAGAATGAAGTCATTGCACAAAGATGTCTTTGTTCATTTTTCAGAAAATCATTACTGCCAAAACATTCGAGTCAGCATCAAAGCAGCTGAATGTTGTAAATTATAATTTTTGCGAGAAATGACTAAATTCTAAGCATTGTACTTTATAGTGTGCATTACAATGACAATGAGCTATGTCAAAATGAAGTAACTTTCTCTGAAATGCATGGAGATATGTGCCTTCCAAGTCTTGACTTTCAGTTTGGCAATAGAACTGCTGATGCTGATTGACCAACATAAAAAATGTAACATAATAAAAATAAAATTTTTTCATGTGAGAGTGATTTGAGGCAAATTACTTTTAACATGAACAATTTTAGACAATAAAGGTTGAAATTGTTTGAGCTGCATTAAGACATTTTATGATTGGGAAGGAAGAATGAGCTGTCTCAATTTCACTAAACTTTTGATCTAACAGCATTGAAGCATAAGGTTTAATTATAATTGCCCAGCAATTGAACTGAAATTAGAGTTCAATGCATTCCATACATTTGGCAAAATTACATCAATCGATCTTTTGCTTGCATTCTGCACCATTGTTAATATGAAGGTTGCATTTATTAACAATTACGGACTATTATTAAAAGTAATTCAAGACGATAAAATAACATCGTAATTCGTAATAGGATTTTCTAGTAAAAAGTACACAGATACCAAGGCCAATTGATGCATTGTGCAGTCTATCTACTTGAACAAGTAGAATTTCTTTTGTATCGTTTCCTTCTAAACGTACCTAAGTATGTTATAAGCTTTCTTTTTATCGTTCGCCAAAGAAATGAAAATTATTTTGAAAAATCTTCTGATCATGCCTCTATTTTACGGGCCTACTTTCATCTCTAATCTTTCTATTGTGATATTGTAGAATGCTCGTTTCATTGCAGAAGATTGAAAGTAAAGATTGTAGTAATATTGCAAATTGGTACAAAATTTTGCTGAAGGGTTGTTATTCTTGTTCCCTAGTTTCAAATCCGGATGACGTTGCAAATGCCTTGCTATTGTTAATATAGCCTTGAAATTGAAACTAACCTAGGTGAAAGACGATTACGTAATATTAACTTAATCGAAAACAAGCTTTTGGCATTAAAATTTGTATTGCTTCATTGCTTTTTTGCTGGGACAGAAAA
>JAQGAA010003773.1:0-10377 GCA_034696425.1 Isotoma viridis
TGGTGTTTTTATATTCTTATTGGTTTAAATTGCTGCGTTGGGAATGTACTGAATTGAGCAAAATTCCTTAATTATTAGTCTTAAATAATAACAAACAGCATTATATTTATTTGACGAAAGTGTATAATTATATTTTCAACTGCACCTTGAAAGAGTTAAATCAATTTTAAAGGAATATGGTCCTCCTAAACACTCATATTTTTACTTAATTAACTCTTGCAAAAAAAACATTATTAGGAAGTGCAGCTAGAAATGAAAATAGAATATTATTATACAAATTACTAATAAAACATATTTGCGATTAAATTATCTCATTGCGAACGTGCAAAAGAAGGTAAATAACTATTACTAGGTTTCCTGAACCCCTATCCAACCAAGTACTTTCTTCCATAAAATAACACTTTCTTCTCAAAGGCAGGGCTGATGATAGGAGTATTTTGAACATAAAATGGGTTCATACAATACTGTAAATTATAAAAACACACATCAATTAAATTCGTATTAAAAATCATAGTTTGTTAAGCATTTCATTAAACTAAACACCAAAGAATCAATCCTTTACTTACTTTAATATACATTTCATACAACTCTAGAAAAAAGTTTTTAATTCCATCGTCATTCTTTTGATCATGAAGCATTACAAAGCGGATTTGAGATGCTGTTACGAAACCAGACACGAACCAATCATTAAATTTGTCAACTACTTTTAAAT
The DNA here is from genome assembly GCA_034696425.1 of Isotoma viridis. Lineage (NCBI taxonomy): Eukaryota > Metazoa > Arthropoda > Collembola > Entomobryomorpha > Isotomidae > Isotoma > Isotoma viridis. Next base: position 713 of record JAQGAA010003773.1, read on the forward strand.
ACATGTTATTGGTTTTCCACACGTGTTCGTCAATCAGGTCCAACGCTGCGTGAGCAATGAATTGATTTAAATAGCTGTGATCTTCTTTCTGAAATTCATACAAATAACAAATTTAAATAAAAACCTATAGTATATATCATTATTCTTTTGTTTCATCAAGCATGGAGGACGGAAACCCTATTTTCAAAAATGCTTGTTAAATTCAATCTTTGAGACGTATAAACATAGCTAATTAATTTAATAAATTTTGATATTAATTGATATCAAATTAATGTAAGTATTTGATTTGATTCACTCATCACACATTTATAGTCGATAATCATTTTAACATCATCTATGATTTATATTATTTTGTGTTTTTATCATACATTCAATTTTTATTCAATTTCACATAATATTTTTATATAGTTCATTGCCTTTATTATGTATTACTTCGGTCGGATATCAAAAATAGTCACCATCAAACCACAAACAGTCTACAGTCACAGTCACACAGATACGACAACAATGACAACAAACAAAAACCACGAACATATGACGTATGAACAGTACAAATAATGAAATAATAAGTTGGGCGTATTAATCTCAAATTTAAAAAGTTGTGTTTTCCTCCAATTATAAAAATAATATCACATAAAATCCACAAAAAAATACCAATAAAAATCCCAACAATTACAATTAGTTAGCCCTAAACAATAAAAGTCTCTTCAACAACCAAAACACAGCAACAATGAGTACGAAATGGTTTTTAATAAAATGTTTTTTCACTCACCTTGGCCTCCTTGGCTGGAGGAGCAAACTCCATTTCAAACAAGGGATTATCATGATGACCAACAATAACAAAATAATAATTCCCTGACATCCTTCCCACTTAAAAGGTCAACAATGTCACCAACAAATTCCTCATAAAACACCCAAAATACTTAAATCCCCAAATCAAGATTTAATTATTATAATACTTTCTCTAGAAAAACCATTTACAACACAACACATCCCTCAACACACAACATTAAATTTGGCTCCCAAAAACCCACTACACATTCCTCTTTCAAGAAGATGCATATACACAAGCCAAAAAACCCAACTCAATGCTAAACCTTACCTAGAAATTCATAATACTACTATGAAAAAATGTATGAAATCAATTTAAAAAAATATCTTTGTTCTAAGCGTCATTCATATCAATTCCCGAAATCCAAACAATTTAACTTTCTCCCATAATCTAAACTTTCTCTCTTAAAAACCCATCAGCGTTCCCAAGCGTATGGAGCGATTTCGGAGCGATTTGTTTAAAACGATTATGCAGTCATCGAGTGTATTTCCTCTCTCCATATGATATCTCTCTCTCTCACCCTTTCCTCTCTCTCTCAAAAGTAAAAAACAAGTGGAGAGAGTGTAGCAGCCAAGAGCAGTAGTGTGTACACAAGTAGCAAAGTCTACGTCTGGATCCTCGATCGAATTTTATTGAATTATCTACTATCTCATATAGAAAAAGACATGGTTTTATATGGACCTTGGATGCTACATAAGAGATATTATTATTCTCATACCCATACTACTTTCTACTTCCTACCCATTCTATACAATAGATCTTTTTCATCACTACTACTTTCTTCGTTTTATTATTCCCATAATAATATTACTCTCTGACATTTACAAATTAGTAGGGGAAATTAAATTTAAATTTAACTTCAGTCACAAAAATCAACCTTTATTTATATTTGTAATCATAATACGTAAAAATACTTAGAAATTGAATATTAAACTTTCACCGTAGTACAACAAACAGAGTCTGTGTAAATAAAACAAAAATTCCAGAACAAAGTTTCAATATAGATTCTAGTCAATCTTTCCATAGGGGATATAGGAGTAAAAATTCTAAATGTCAAAGTGGTTTTAGCAAGGAATTGAAAGAGAGTTTTTTATTAAAATATTGAAATCAGTGGTGGTAGCAGTAGTGTGGATAAGGAATATAAGATTTCTGAATTTGAATTATTTATAAATCGGGTTTTATTGATTAATAAAAAAGGGGTTTTCATTAGTTATTCATTTCTATTTGGGAATTTAACCTTTAAAAAATACATGAATACGTAGTAAGAAAATAACCAATAGCCAATATAATAGTTAGCTTCGATTGAGAAAAGGAAAAACACAGTATGACTTGTTTTCAGTATTGAATTTTTTTATATAAAAATGTTCTTTGAATTGTAATTATTAATTGAATTTGGCCAGTAGTTTATAAGGGGAGATTGGAGAGGGTAGGGTTATAGAGGGTTAAATAGAGGAAGTTATTTTAAGAGTTAGTTAAAAGTAGTTCAAAGTTTTTGCTATGGAGGACTTTGAATGTGAGACAATAGGTACAACAACAAGCGATTTAATCAGTAGCAATAATATAATCGCCATTATTGATAAAAGTTCAAAACATGAGCAAGCTAGCAGAAGTATTTCTGATTCCATTTGTATCGGGGGTTTTGGAGAGTCAGATCTAAGAAGGAATAATACTACTCCGATTAAAATTACTCATAATGCAAACATTAGCAGTAGTATTCAAAACTCTCCAAGGGTTATGAGGGCAGCTGTTCAGTCACATGATAGACCTTTTGATAGTCGGAAATCATCTGATGACCTTTTGCTAAGAAATGGTTTCAGTGTGGGTTCTAGATCTCTTGACCCGAGTACTTGGTCAAAATTAGCTATACCTTTGGATCTTGAACCGTTTCTTCATCCTGAGAAATTGGTCTACCCTGTTATAGAGTCTCCTAAGTAAGTTTTAAACCACTTTTTGATTAAGATTTTATTTAAATATCGGAGGTTGGGAGTAGGACATGGATTAGGATGATGTTAACTTTTAATCGGATTTTTTATTGTGGTTTTTAATTATTTTTAAGGAAAAGGAGCGTGGACTTTCTTCTAGATATTCCACGAATTCTACATAATGTGGACCACGTCACCCAAAAGTCTGATTGGGATTGTGGCATCTCATGTGTAGCTATGTGTTTAAACAAGGAACAACGGCAGCACTTTTTCTCTAACTTAAAATGGTTTTCCTGCAATCCGGAAACAGGTTTTGGAGAAAGGTACACACATTATTGTGTATGAAGTGTTGAGTTTGTTTAGCACAAACAAAGAATTGGGAATTGTACTATTATTTGATGTGGTATCCGTGAAAGAAGAGTGTATGTTTGAATTTAACTTTGTAATGAATTTCAGCACATGGACAATAGATCTTTGTTACATTCTTGCATATTATGGTGTAAAGCATGAGATGTTCACTATGTGCATGGGTGTAAATCCTGATTTGAAAAAGGAACAATTCTACAAAGGGGCTATTGATAAGGTTAGTTTGTTAGTATGGGTACAATATTTTTCATGGAATGTAGCTTTGATAGAAATATTAATGATAACAAAATAATATTTCTTTATTCACTAGGACACAACCAGGGTAGTTAATCTTTTCCGAAATCCTGAAAAATACGGATTGAAAGTATCTCAACGGTCACTTACAATCGAAGATATTTTTTTCTATCTTGCGACATCGGGACCGATGATAGCCCTGGTAAATGCTAATCTACTCCACTGCTTATCATGCCGATGGAACTTCTTTCTCGTATGCCGATATCTTTGCTGCGATCAGTATCAAGGACATTTTATTGTATTAGTTGGCTACAGTGTTGAAAAGAAAGTGGTGTATTATCGAAACCCCGGACTAAGTGATCGTAAGTTGTTTAGAAATATAGACAATTGTATATATATTTAATATTTTAGAAATGTGTTGTAAAACCTAAATAGAAAACTTTTTTGTAGGTGTTTGTCAGATTTCAGTTTCGGATTTCGAAGAGGCAAGAATGTCATTTGGTACTGACGAAGATTTGATTGCAATTCGGTTGAAGTCTTAACGAAGTAGGATATAGTTATAAGAAATCTGTCCCCTCGTTAACCTTCCGTCTCTGGCTGTCCGCATACCCTCCAGTTTTTGACGTGAGTCTAGTCTAAATTCTAAAAGTAATAACTAAATACCTACCTACCTATGTATAACTCGAATCTTTCTTGTCAAACTTTTAAATTATGTGTAACTTGAATCATTCTATAATCATTGAATAATTCAAACTTTTAAATTGTTTTAAATTTGAAAATAATCCCACTTTCAAAAATATATTCCTAATGCTATTCAAATGGTCTCATTCATTTTGCACCACATATGTGTATTATTTTATATTATTTAAGTAGCCAACTGGTTTATGAAATTTAAACTGCCTAAATACCAAAGACTTAATTTATTATGTAATATCCCTCGAGGTTTACTGCTCAAAACAAAACATGACAGCTTCCTCTTTCCAGTATTTCCTCCTCAAATGAGTTATGATATTACTCTAAAAGTCCCAAATATTAAAAAATACGAATATACGACATTCAATACTGAATCTTGAAATTATCTGTATTTGTATTTTTGCACAGTGACATTACCCTTGTGTTACCCACTGCCTTTTTGTATACATTCCTTCTTCACTTAAAAAATGTGGAAAATAGTTTAATAATTAACTCAACTTCAATCAATTCATCATACTTATACAATGTAGAGAGTAGATTCGGACAGTGTAAAATTAAAAATGCTTGATTGTGGTATATTTGCTTCTTACAATTTACTCGAGTTCGTATTGTTGTACTTTCTACTTGCTGTTTGAATTTCTTAATAAATATTTTCCATGGGAAAATTCTTCAACACTAACAGTTTATATATTTATTTCCTTGCATGATTATCAAATCATCAAATGGCCACATCACCTTAGAATGGAAATAAAAATGCATTTTAGTTCCTTATTATATTTATTAGGAGTTGGGATTGGACATAGGATTAAACGAAAGATGGTTGACCCGTTGACCGACTCTCTTTACAAAAAGATGACCATTTGGTGTGTGAAATTTACCTAAAAATGTGACCCATAAAATTCTTACGGGAACAATTGGGGTTTAAAAGAAATTATTGTTGTTGACCCAAATAAAATCCAGGTTGACTTGGCATTTGTGTTTTGGCTGGATCGCACTTGTGCAATTTATTGCTTGATTAGGCAAATGTCTATGATTGGTATTAATGCAATTAAAAAATACATAATTTCATGATGTGTGCTACGTTAGGTCGAATTGCTTGCTTCCTGGACAACAAAAACATACATTAGGATTTTTAAGAGTATTCAGCAAACATTAGATAACTCTTAAAATGACTCTTAAAATACTATTTTCATATCCGATAGGCAAGTACTGAAATCCATAATCCACCCAGGAAAAAACCATCTTGTCTGCACTATTCTGAATATCAGTCACTAAACTTTAATAATGTAAGTTTAACATAATAAATCATTACTTAAAGATAGAAATAGAATTTGAATATTTTTGAATTTTAGAAACAAAAATTTCAAAAAACAGTTTATTTTTTTTAACTACAAAATGATTTTTCGAATGGCTTTTTATACAAATGTTTTGAAAACCTTAAATACAAAATATAATTTAATTTTACCTTAATGACTAATATTTACTTAAGTTAAAGGGTCAATAATGTCAAAATGTTATGAGACTTTGGTCCATTGAGTTCCATTCTCATATCATTCATATATTAATTGAATAGTTGGTCCAAAGGTTAATAGTCTGTATTGAACTAAACAGTCACAGCTGCATGCACTCTCTTGGATCTTGGTCCTGTTCCCTGAAAATGTCCAACCAAATAAATTTAAAAATCTGGGTAAAGATTGAGTAGTGAGTGGTTTCTTTAAGTTCCCAGGTTAGCATACATTGGACAACTAAAGATAAGAATTTATCAAGTGTTAGAAAATATCGTCCATGGATTTATCTGAGTTTTATTAAAACTATTTATACGGTCCATGTCCTGAATAATTTGTTGTTTACATTGAAATAAAGTCCTTTTAACTTAAGTGCATTTTAAATATTTTAGTAACACAATGAATATTTTTTTCAATCCTTTATGTCTGAATATATTTGGTTTTTTATCAACTTATCTAGTCAAATTGTTTATTTATTAGCATGTTTTGTTTTCCGAAGAAATAATCTCTAGTATATAAGGTTCTAGAAGCTAGATGTTCGTTTTATAATTATTTAAAACTTACAACCTATCGAGGCGTGTTCAAGAAAATGTCATTAAAGGAAAGCCAAATGACATAAACTTGCAAAAAAAGAAAAATGCTGTAAATATTTACCAATTTATCTTCCCTTAGTTAGCATCAATCTACATCAGCAATTTATTACAATAGCACAAAAAATTCAAAAGATGTTTGAAGGATGAATGAACTTACCAAACGGCAACCAAATCTTCAAATTATTTTTGATAATCACATTTAACCAAGAGCCCCAGGAAGAATCTTGTACATCCCGAAGTACTGACTCAAAGACTCAAAACAAAACCAGCAGGGTACTTTAATCATTGAAATCATTCTAAAGTTTTTGCAGGCTTTATTGATTTCCATTTTTCTTGAGAAAACCTTATTTTTAAAAATCGTATCTTCAAGCATTAGCATCTAGTAGCATTGTTTGAACAAAGGTAAAAGTACCGATCTATCAGGACATAACTTTAAATCAATTATGCATGGCGAGAAAATAGAGTGAATTGCAGTAATCTAAAGAAGGCTTTATTAAATAAAAATCGTATTTAATTTTGATGTAGTGTGCTTATATATGGAATTATAAGCCTTTAAAGGAAAATATTATAGACCCCCAAAAAGGATGGGGTTATATTTTGGGGGTGGGAGTTTACACCGATGATAGTATTTAACATTTCAAAGAACATTTCTTGAAGTTATTTATAAAACATTGTAACTTTCCAGTAAACTAAATAGCCCCTTTCAGTAAAATAGGCTCATAATATTACGTCTGTTCTGTTTAGTACCAAACCCCAATAATCATCAACACATTATTAACATTTTGAAATGCAAATTCAGTTCGAATTGATATCATTGTAACTATACCACATGGATGGGTAGGAAGTTAAGGCCGGGGTTCTAATAAACTACAAGGTACCTTCAATAGTTAAGATTGAAAAAAGTAGACAGTAGACGCCCAATTGACTGAACATGTTCATGATAAGTACGCAGTTCGGCATGAGTACAAAGACGATTACTCTTTGGAAAATTTCCAACGTTGGAATGGATACATACCTAAAGTATAGTAGTCACTAAAACTTTCCCGAAGAAAAAAATAGCAATATTACCTGGATACCTATCATGGTGATTGTTCACGGATTACATATAACTGAGATTCTATAAGATGATGAATGTTAATAAAATTTTCGTTCCAAGCATCAGAAGCCAACCTCTACTTTTACCATTGAGGAAAATGATTACAAAGGTAAAGATTTCCCAAATAACAATATTGGACTCAAAATAATCTTATCATAAGGGAAAGTTAAAGGAACTCAACTAAATTTCAAAATGTATACGAACATTCGGTGCTGTTACAGTCCTAAAAGACCTTTTTTTAAATAAATCTGTAATTGCATTAATTTTTATCTTTATTACTAAGTTATTTTACCAATTAAAGCCTAATTTGTGTAACTAGAGCACACATTCATAAAATCGTATTGATTTCCAAAAGAAATAAAATTAATCTTATCTTTTTTTGGTTTTGAGTTTTAGAAAAGCTTGAATGTCAAAACATACCTAGTTTGTTCATTATTCATCAAAATCAAATAATATGTCTAAAAACTTGTACCAAATTTCACATAAACATAAAGATTGACAGTGAAATATAGCATTCATCTTAATAAAAAAGAGCCACAGCAAACACAATACTAAAACATTTCCTTGGTAAGTTCAAGGATTGCGTGAGTTCAATAGTTCATATTCCATATTCCACTCTGTTTCATATCAACTTTAATACTGTAGAAAAAATAACACAGTGTACGCATTATGTACCTACTATTGCCTTTCACCCTTAGATGGAAAATAGCACTCAATGTGAATATCTGATTCTTTTCAGAACCTTGGTACAATTCAACTTCGCTTTATTCTTGCGAAATGTAAAAATCCATAATCTTTCCTTTCCATCTGTATGTCAAGTCAACTATAAACGTATGAGCTTGAACAAATGCAATTTGTCCGCAATAAATGTCTCACAACACAATTTGTTTTCATGTCACATTGTGTCGACTTTACGATTTCGCATTATTTTGAGTGGTATTAGTGTAACTGTGATGTTACTGCGAAGCACTGAGTAACTTATCTGCATACGATAACTTATAACTTGACTGAAATGTATATTATTTCTTTTTTTTCTTTTTATATCTTTTCATGCTTTTGCTTTCTCTTCATTTTCCTTCTGTCCGGGTCTCCAAAGCTTATGCAAGCATTATTGACCTTTTTTTACTTTATATGAGAATTGCATTAGACAGATAATAATATTTGAATTAAAACGATATCATATCTGTTTTATTATGACTTTAAATGTTCCTTTGATATAAAGTTGTTTTAACATAATTATATAGCAGTAATAAGATCGATTGAGATTGAGAGTAACGACAATATATAAATTGGCATAAGTGGAACAACGTGAATAATATTATTACATCATCAATCAAAATGGTTAAAGTCGACTTTTCATAATCTAATATACTCCTTATTATAAAATAACTACTAAAGAAGTATTATTCTACATGGAATGATATTCTACTTGATTTTTAAACAATGAGAAATTCATGATTACAATTTTATTTTAAACATTTGCCATACAATTTTGATTTTTTTATCCAAAAATTTCTTAGTATTCATTAAGCAGTTGTTTTTTTTTGAGTGTAGTACTCTATTTATAAACAAATTCCTGTACTGTACTAGCAATTGAATTGGAAGCATTTTTATGATTAAAGATTAAGTGCCTGATTAAGAGTTTTAGTACCTTTGTAACATCCGTTTTTACTACCAAACTACCAACCACTTAGCTACCCTGGGAAGCATATCTAGACTAATGCGACACATAACAACATTTACAGCAATGTTACACATTTCTCTTAAAAGGGAAAAGAACATTAAGACGCAAAACACCCCAGGTTTTAGAATGCTTTGAAGCAATATTGAAAAAATAGAGCATATAACTAGAGTAAAAAGTGAAGATGTGCAATAACCTGAAGGAAATAAAGGAATTAAGTTGATGGGAATGGGATAGATGATGTGATAATAGTGGTGTTCTGGTGATACAAACATCACATTTATATTTAGGTAATCGTCCTGTGGAATTTGCTATGTCGTTTTTCTTCACAAGTCTTTCTTTTCTTTTTACCATAAAAGCATTCCAAGGAGAAGAATCCTATGAAAAATACCTTTTGCCATTTTTAAGACAAATTGCATCTTAATAGCCCGAGACAACTGGATATGATATACGAAGCTGTTGTTTTCTTCTGAATTGTGAATGCTTTACTGGCTGCAGTCCGTTAGTAAGTAACTAACAATAAGATAGTAAAGACCACAGAAGACCACAGGTATCCATCCACCCACAAAGAAACTGAAGAGGAATCCAACAAATGTCTTCTTTAGGAAACCTAAGCCTGCACAAGTAAAGCAATAGTAATGCAATACAAAATGTAATCCATGCCCGAGTTTTCCTTTATTCACTGTGAATTATTGGATCGAGCACTTTCACCGTGTATTTCTATTACTACTACTACTACTACT
>JAQGAA010003774.1:0-10375 GCA_034696425.1 Isotoma viridis
TACTTTTGTAGCAATTATTGCCACAAATAGAAGTATTTGATAATTCTTTCATAATTAATTCCGGGTATAAATTTCTTACAAAAAACGGTTTTGATGCTTATTGGCTTCTTACAAGATTAAATAAATCTGTTCCTAATTAAACCTGGTTTTTGTATTGTTTTGCATCCTTCATGTTTACAAATGTACTCAATGTATAAACCTTGTAAGTTTTACAAGTTTTTAATATCTTAAAATATAATGAAGCTGTTAAAATAGTTAAAAATCAATAAACAAAGCTAATGTAATTGTATAAAAGGCGCAATATGGATGGAACAAGGGTATCTTCTAGCATGCCAATTCTCTCAAGTCTAATATTATTATGTTCAGTAATGAACTAATTTAAAAAGATTTTGCAAGACCGAACTATTCAAGTTCATAAAATCATACTACATAGGTTGGGTTAAATTGTTTTATGCATTGATGAGAAAATTGCTAGTAAAAATGATTTGAAATACTCATATAAACCATCTATACAGCACTGTCTGTTCGTGTTAATTATACTCTAGATATTATGCAAGATGGAACCAATTGTCTCCAGTTTTTACAGTACAATGAAAATATCTGTATGGTTTGGTAAGTCAAAGTAAGTCATTTAAGAACACACCAAAATTGAAAAGCTCACGCAATTTTCCAAGTTGACAAAATACCTTAATTAAAATATTCACTCCAAAGACCACTAATCTTTCATGCATAGTTAAGATAAGCATACTTAAAAGATAAAAGTTACTTAGAGGGATTCTATTCAGGGAATTAAAGTTAATTAAGTGAGATCCTTTACAATGTGACTCATTTCCTGAATTGTAAACGAATCACAAGCGTTAATTGTAAAAACCTTTGAAAAGAGTGGAGCTTTAAATCCAGGAGTGTGAGCAAATTCAAACTTTTTAACTTAGAAACCTTCATTACCAATTAAATCCAAATTAAAAGCTAATCAGTACTAGCTCTAAATATTAATCTAACACAAAATATACGATTTCACATAAATCCTATTCGTTTACTTTTTCAGACCAGCAGAACTTCTCCTTCTCTTTCCAACGGGGTATCAAGTCGGGGGCTTTATTACTAAAAATACGGTATTAAGTCTAATTCTAACCAAGGAAAAAAATCTTCTATCTTAAAATAACCTAAGAATTTGTGGTTAAATTTTTAACTACCTAAAAACTGCCTGTGATCTATGATGAGCTCCTAATTAAGTACACACGGCATATTGAAAAGAATCCCTTAATTCAAACATAAACCTCAAGTTTGTTTAAATTTGCTTTAAAAATATTTAATAGCAAAATACGTATATTTCTTATTAGCTAAGTACGAACGATAACAATGAAATATATTTGAGTGAACAATATATTGACTCTAGTGATGAAAAATTCGATTTTAACACTAGATAACAATTAAAGAGTACGAATAACATCTAAGGAGAGGAAGTTGGTGCAAGTTGACTTCTGAATACATCCGAAGCGATTTTCCATTTGTCTCCGTCTGCAGTGATGACAAAATTCTGTGAAAATGCTCGAGATCCCACTCCAGAGATTCTGTAAGTTCCTGCTGTTGTTATCATGAATGTTTTGTTACCCCCTACGGCTTGCGCTGTAATTAAAACAGTTAATTCATTATAAAGTACACAAAAGACAAAAGTAATTTAAATTTAATATATTTTAACTAAATAATTACTAATTAATTACCTGGCAAAGGCTGAGCATCCATCGTCATCGTGGAGAATGTAAGAGATGGAAGATTATCATAGAACTTTTTAATGGCTTCTGAATGCACGTATGGATTTCCGTCCCAAAGCAACACTGCGCTGTCCAAGTACAATTGAGCTACTCTCTGCACACAAATGTTTACAAAATTAAGACCATTTTGATGACCTCTGACCTCAACCAGTGTGCCTGGGCTGGGTCATAAACCCAGCGGGCCAAAGAGTGTATTTAATCTTTAAACTGTTAACTTACATGAGGTCTGTGTTCCAGCGTTTTGTAGAAAAGTTTATAAAACTCCTCAGCTGCGCTTCCTGCTTCATCTACAGCCTTTTTCCGCTCCTGTGTCAATAATTAAACAAAGAAGGTCAAAGGTCAATTGAGAATTTAATTAATTAATTTAATTGCATGATTATAAATTAAGTGTGAACATTCTAAAAGTTTACTTACAGCAGATGTGAAATCAACAAGTACTGTAGCTGTGGGAGGAGCAGCAGGGGGTGTGGCAGTGGCAATTGTACTTCCTTGTGAATAATTCATTCTTCCAAACGGATCTTCCACGAGCTTCATCAAGTCACGGATTTTATTATTTTTAATTCAAAAACCACTTTCAAAATAAAATTCACTTTTTTTCTCTTAGGTACCGGCTCGGGTTTCAAAATATGTTAATAAATATTTCAAAATTTTAAATATTATGGAAAATTTGGAATTGTCACGTTTTTTTTAGGTGACGTTAGTTATTTGATGGATTGATTTTCAAAAAGTGGTGACTTTTAGGAGATTGGTTCTAGGCGGTTATTTCTATACCATTTATGAAACACGTGATTCAAGGCCCGTTCACAAATCTTGTACTAAATGCTTTAATTAGGTCAGCCTATTTTATAACTAAGTTAATCAACACAGTTTAACTAATTAATTAACACAATTAAACTAACTAGTTAAGTAGAATTAAACTATTTAGTTAATGAAAATAAAATAATTAGTTAATATAGTTTTAAACTAATTTTAGCTAAATATCGACTCAATATTCTTTTAATTAATTTAAAAAACTCCATAATATCATATCATAAGCATTATTAGCAAAAAAAACATAAACGAAGATTACACATTAAAATCCTGTTAAATCTTTAGCACTAACCGTTTTAAATACTTTAAATTGTTTTTAGTTCAAAAGTGTCAAACGCTGTTGGCTGTTGGATTATAAAATGCATTGTTACTAATATTGTGTTTTTCTTGGCGTGTTTGATGGCAATTTAATGTTGGATGGGCGTGTTTTATTCAACGTTAATCTTATGAATCGCTCATTTTGATAAAAAAACGTATAAATGCTTTCCATAGTTGGAAAGAATTGCAAGTATTATTAAAGTATGGCATGTGATTTATGAACGGGTATAAAGCGGGTAAAAGAACTCTCTTGCTCATCTCTTATTACAAAACATCAACAGAAGTGAGTCAACTATAAGATAAAAAAATAGGAAACAACCCCATCATCGATCGAATTTAATCCAGCATCCGCATCCTCTGCAACAAACAGGTAGCAAGAACCGAATCCGAATTACCCGAATTTCCCGATTTTGGCATTCATTTGACATCCATCTTTCCACATCCTTCCATCTTTATATTTTGTGTTGGTTTCGTTTATTTCGTTAGTTGTTAGTTGATTGTAGTAATTAATTATGAATTTTTATGAATTAAACTTCAGTTGACAGATAACCACTTGATCTCTGTCCTCTGTCATCGTAACACTGTTGTTTTGCTGAAGTTGGAAGTGAATTATGGTGAGCACACTGGAAGTGGATAAAATAGAGACATGGATGAAAAACTATCTTCCCGAATTAAGATTTTCGCGACAGGAGATAAGAGAGTAAGTGACAAGGTCAAAGGTCAACACTTCTAAACGTTACAACAATACACTATAAATACTTATTGGGTTTGTTTAATGAATTGCAGAATGTGCACAGGGCCTTTGAAAGACATATTTTTGAATTTCCTTGTACCTCGTTTCCGAACTGATGAGCAGATTGAAGTTATACGATCTAATTTGTATGTCTATGGAGTAACTGATAGTCTTCCTTCTATTGATTCTCAATTAGACCAGGTATGTCTCTTTCGATACACACGTATTCTGAACGACCATCCGTTTTACACTCTTCTGGGCTCATCTTGGGCTGATTAAATATAGATTAATTAATTCCTATTGCAATTATTATTTCAGGAGTTAGAAGATTTGTACAAAGAGCTGGATTGTGTGGACCAAGAGAAACAAATGGCTTTGAAAGAAGTCACCAACAACAATGAACGTCTTCAAGACGCATGTAAGTAAACAAAGGGATTCGTCACATTTCAATCGCTCTTTTTTCCTCATGTCTGGGCGTTTCCCGTTTGGTGTAGAAAATCCGCCTTAGCTAATTTAAACAAAAGCGTTTTTTCCCAATCCATTAAGCGATTAAGCATCCAACAATCATTTATTAAGATTTGTGAATTATTACAATTTAATTTAAGTTTTTTGCCTGAAATATAGTGAACGAGAAACGAAAAGAAGAATCGATTGTGGACGAAGTGGCCATGAAAAGGAATCATTTAGAGAATCTAAGACACATGGGTGCCTTCATTACGAGCTTACTCGATTTGCTAGAACAAGTTAAACCTCAGTTGATTCCCAAAAAAGACAATTCTGAAGACGAAGAAGACAAATTCAGTAAACTCAAAGAAATTCAAGATGAGTCTATCCACCTCTTTCGTTGGATTTTTCTTCAAAAAGAGCCTACAAATGCAACAGAATTATTAGAAAAGAACAAAGAGATTCATCGTCTGATAACCCAAGTTGTTTCTGGACTTGAAGGGCTCTCGTCTTTAGATATTTCACAATGGCACAAGATCCAATTGGAAGAAGCTGTTCGTTTGCTGGAAGAGACTAAAAGTATTTTTGAAAGTTCCTGTGATTCCTTACACTTAATGGCTGAAGAGCACAAGAAGACAAATGTTCTTTTAACTAAACAACACATTGATGAGTTTAAATGCAGTAACGATTTGGTCACTAAAATAAAGGATGTTGCGGAGACTAGACAGAGAATGCAGATGAAATTGGTAAGAAGTTAAGAAGTAGTAGTATTGTGAGTATTGTCAGAGGATGAAGTCATATTTGCCTTTCCAGTTACAAAATAAGTAGTAACTTTGTGAAATCGCTAGGAATTATTTTTCCTGTTAAATCCAATTCGACATGGTATTCATTTTTTCTGTTTTTTTTTTCTTTCAGATTGATGAGTCATACGGACAGTTTGCTGCATCAGACTTTTTGAAACTTGTTAGAAAAGAAGAGCTTCACCAGAAATTGAAGAAATGTCGCGAAATCAGACATGAATCTTGTGAAGTAACGAGAGACATTTGTATTCGTCGTACTAGCAATTACAATCAAAATGGAAACTTGTCAATGTCAAGCATAAGTCCATCTGAAGAGCTTGATGGAGTTGACCACATGGTAAACACACACACACTAATACTAATAATTGGCTGATCATTTTTGCAAGATAAAATACCTTTATTAGTTCTGTAATCGTTGAAAGTTCATTTGATTTTGTTCCTTTCCAGACACTGGAAGACATGACATCAAGTTTAATCAACAATTGGAATGAAACAAGATCCCAACTAATTGACACTGCTAAGAAAGGAAGTAAAATCCTTGAACAAGATGTCTCAAAACTAAAACGAACAGACCCATTAGGCCAAGGTCCAGGTGGTGATAACTCCAACAATCACAGTATCGTCCAGAATCAGTCGTTATTATCTTCGTATTATTACTACGACGGAGCGCAACAAAGAAGAGGTCATGCAGTTAATCTCAATACTAACAGCCATGCTGGGCACCACAACGAAGACAAAAGAGGTTTCAACCTTAGCCAGGAAACGAGTCTTTCAGCTTTAAATCCAAATTCCGAAAATTGGAGAGATATGTCTTTCATTCGTGCTTTTAGCGAAAGGAACAGGAATGAAGACCGTGGAATGAATCAGTTACTTTCTCATTATCACAATTTGGAACAAACTTATTCAAAAACCGGAACAGCTACTTTGGATATTTTGCATCAACTGATTATCGACGCCAAGAATAATTTGAAAAAAGGAGATGAAGAAACAAAGTGGCAGGAATAAGAATAAGGATGCGAAGCTGAAATGAAATTTATGGGACCATCTAATCCATCAATTTTGTAATTTCTTTTTAAGTATTTTGTTCGCATTTTTTGCAATGTATTGATTAATACTTTTTATACAGTTTTTGGTTTATTTAAAAAGGCTTTTTGTCGCATGATGAAATAACATGGCATGTAGTGTGTTTTTATTTTTATCATTCATAATCATAATCATAACTGTTTTTTAATTTATTTGCAACTCTATACCGCTTTAGTATTCAATAATTAAGTAGCGCTAGCTACTTGTACTTTGATTCGATTTGAATGCCTTTATTTAAATGTTTAGGCAATAATATTAAGTTTTCTACGTTAATGTAAATGGCTTGAACTGTCGGGTTGTCTGTCAACGCAGCGCTCTAACTTTCGAATGAGTAACTTTTAAAAAGTCTGATTTCGGATATGGGCTTTAAGGATGTTAACGGAGGTCAGGTTCGTTAATTTTCTTTCTGGATAGACCCTTTACGGAACAATTTAAGTATCCTTTAAGAATATACCACAATACATGGCAAGTTGGGTATCATTGTAAAGCTTATGTGCTAATAGGGTCTTAAGGGTGTAATAAGTACCAAGTGCCCCTACTGGAATGCGCCTATTGGAAAAGGGCTTCAATTGTGAGCTATAAAGCTCAGTTGAAAGTATGTGGCTTAAGGTACATTTTAACTACTTCAATTGCCTGCTGATAATGCTTTTATTTAAAAATGGGCATCGAATATATTATTAGCTATAACCAAAGAAATTTAAGAAATACTATTATTATAGTCCGTGTACGATCTAACGATAGGGTAGTCAACCTAACCTACCTGCACTGTAGAGTTACAGGTAGGTACCTTCAAAAATTTTGGCGGCCCGATCGTTAGATAATATTGCCACAATACTAACAATGCGACCTTTTTTCATGTAACGCCGGAATCTAGTAGTGTCATATATAAAAAAATTCAGCAAAAAATTAGCATTCGAGTAATGTTTTTAATTTTTGCTAATGCGTAGGTTAACTCAAGTTAGAGAAGAACGAAGTTGGAAGATTTGGAGAAACTTGGGATTTTTCAAAATTTTAAGTTACATAGAAACTAAATCCTCTCTAACTTGAGTAAACCTACGCATTAGCAAAAATAAAAACAACACTCCAATGCTAATTTTTTGCTGAATTTTTTGATATATATGACACTACTAGATTCCGGCGTTACTTGAAGAAAAGTCGCAGAGTCACCCATTTATCTCTGATAAACGGGCGACCATCAAGGTACGAGCGTCGTCGTTCTGGAATGTGAACCTAATAGGTTTACTAGGGATAGTCCTCTAGCTTAAATGGGGGAAAAAGGTAGGTAGTCTGTAGTCTCTGTAGTCTATGTGGCAACTGGTAGGGTACAGCACACAGAACAAGGTATTAAAGGAACGTTAAAAGTCTCTGCAGCGGATGTATCCAATTGTTCTGAATTTTCGGTATCAGGATTAGAAGGATTTATGATGTTTAACAACTCTGCTTCTGTTAGGTCATCATTTCGATCATCCGAATCCATCGGAAACAGTATTTCACCATTCGTATTCAACATGACCTGATTTAATCGTTGCATTTCTTGTTCATCGTAATGGGCATAGTTAACAACCCAAGGTTATTGGTCTGTCCTAATGTTCATTGCTAGTAGAATCTAAATCTATCAGTTCTATCTGCTATATTATCTTAACTAAACTTATAAATAAACTAAAAATTGAATAAACTCAATACTCACACAACTTTAGTATATAAACAGAATAAATACGAACGTTTGAAATAGAATAAGTAGTACTTAAAACTAACAAACTGTGTCATTAACGGTACTTGTGACAAAAACTTTGTTTTCGTACAGCTCCATAATAGACAAACAAACAATCGTATTGGCTATCAGTTAGCTTGATATCTATCAGTTATATTATCTTAACCATAACAAGTTGGAAAAAACTAAATGATTACACAACTTTAGTATAGAATTAGAACAATTATGAACGTTTTGATAAGGATAAGAAGTACTAAAAACTCAAAACTTTGTACCGGACGCTACTTGTAAGAAAAACGTGGTTTTCCCAACAGCTTCATAATAGATAACAGAATCTCTAATGTGCAAAAAATGAACATTCATTGAAAATATGGTCCAAACTCTACAATTGAAAATTGAAAACTTAATCAGTGTGACATCAGTACTGTACAAAAATGAAGAGGGTGTATCATGTTGACATATAAATTGAAAAAAATTACACTTTACTTGCGCAAAAAATGTCGTTATACATTTGTAATGTTTTGTCCGACATAAACAATAAAACACATCTTGCTCGGAACCCATTAACATTACTTAAAAAATAATACTTTCGTCCAACTATTAAACAGAACATAATTACGGTGAAATCCGAAAGTTCCAGTGACGACTAGATTTTTATTGTCATTCAGAAATCGTAGATTTAAAGAGCACATTGTTACATATTGTGAATGTAACTCGCTGAACTCTTTCAGTTTAGTTGAGTTTTTTGCTGGACTTATTAGCGCTGAATGTACCAATTTCGAAGATAGAAGTTATAGAATTCTCAAAAACTTCATTAAAGTAGTATCTTTCATCATTATTGAAGATCTCCTAAATATCTGAAATAATGTGTTCGATGACAACGTGCTAATTTACGTTAAAAATGGTATAAACGAAATGGATCTGTAGCTGTTGTTGGAGGATCGTATTACTTTAGGATAAGGTGGATGAGGATGTGCTCGACAAAGAAGACAATAGCGAGGATAACTAGTCTTCTTGTTCTTCGAATTCTGGAATTGGTTCAAGTTCTGTTACTGTAATCCTTTGGTTAAGGTTGAAGTAAGTAGTTTTAAGTAAGTCAGCAGACGTCACGTCCAGACTTTTCGAAGATTCCGGTTCATGCATTGAGCGGATAACAGAATTTTTGATGACGCCTTTTTAATCTGTCGTTTGCCGTCCAACTAGTGGAAAACGTCATCCAGTAAATGAAAAATTTACTGAAAAATTTAAATGGATAGGACAAATAGGATAAATAAATGGATATTCACAAACATATGTAACGGAAACATTTATACAAAAAGCAGATAAGTCACAGATCACAATCGACAATACAGACATAAATAAATAAACTCGCTTATATAAAACTGAACATAGCAATTTCAAAAGGCAATACAATACCGAACTTTACAATCGTCTCAATCGCGAATACTACTTTGTTGTTTTAGGTAAATTAGGCTTAGGTAGCACTTGAGTACTCAAGGTGGATGACGCCATCGGCATTAATGGTTCGTTTTCGCCCCTACTTTGCGAAAGCGTAAAATTTGGAGTCTCACAAAGGGTTTAATTTGAAGGAGAAGAGTGTGGCAAAGTAAGAGAGTTTTCAATGTCTCGGGAGTTGTGGATTAATGTACGAGAAGGACTTGACTCAGTATTCCGAATACGTATGGGACTGCTAATGCTTGGATTAAAAAAAGTGGAGAAGTCTACATTTGATGGGTTGGTAGTTAAATTCACTGTATTATTCCACCCCGTTGAGTCGGCAACTCGCGCACGGCAAACAGAATTAAATCTACGTGCGAGAGGCTTTTTAATACCTTCAACGATGGACCAGATCAAAACAATGGAAAGAACTAGGCATATAATATTTATTAAAACCTCTAAATAGAATGGAAACTGACAAATAGGAATAACAAGGTAATGTTATGGTCGTAACCAATGACAAATAGCAGAAAGTCTATGTACGAATAAAATAAAACGACAACGGCAACAAAATAAACTGCATTAGTCTACCGTAAAAATTCTAACGTAATTGAAATTCAATAGGTCGTCATATAGGACATCGATACATGTATAGTGACGTAAATCGGGAGTAGTTAAATTAAAAGAAGTGTTTTTCCAAACATCGCTCAGAATAGAGTCAAAGCTGAGATAAGAGGGAAGTGCATGCATTTCCCACGTAGAAGGAATGAATGCACTTGCGTTTATAATCATGGGTGGAACTTAATTTAAATTGTTCTAATTCTGCATACGTAGTAATGCACGGGAAAGCTGGACTTAATATTTTTTGTGGGGTAAATGAATGGCACAATGGCAAGGTAGATTTTCTACTGTTACCCCCATATCCGCAAAATGTACCGGAACAACCGAGTCATTACATAGACAAGTTATATTAGTAGAGACAGGGGCCTTAGTCAATGCTATTTGATTGTCTGTTAAATACGTAATCTTCATAGTGGAGGATACGTCTTTTACATATTCACAAACTTTTTAAATATGTGATGCATGACCACCATGGGCGAATGCATGCAAACAGTCATCTGAGTCTTCAAAAAGTGTGTTAGGATTATGTGACACAGTGTGTCATCAAATATACCACATCTTTGCGCTTGAGTATGTATAAGTCCTGAGACATGTAACTCTGAATGAATAATATACTTAGGAGGATTCTTTAAAATGAATATGTCAC
>JAQGAA010003775.1:0-10373 GCA_034696425.1 Isotoma viridis
CAGCGGGCTTCACCTGGGTTCCTTCCTGACCCTGGGATGACATGTTTTTCTATGTTACCAACGTACTCTAGGAATAAAATTTACATCATTTCAAACTTTATAATTAAAGATTTGAATAGTCAAGATACAGACAGGCAGCTAAACAACACCAACTCAATAACTCTGGCTTTTAATTTTACACAGTCGACTATTGCAAACACAATCCAAGTAGTTATGCAAGATGATTCGTTTTCTGTACTCTTGTGTGCATAAATAATTTATTTGCCTGGCTTGTTCAATAGCCGATCTGATGTAATAGTAATAAAGAAACAATAACTCAAGAGGTATGACGTAATACAACCCTGAAATAACAAAACCCTAAAAACCCCGGTATTTAAAGAAACCCGAAGAAAATTAAGACAATGACACAACAATTTTCAAACTTCAAAACTACACACAGATGGAATTTAAAACACCTAGAGCAATCGCAATTAACTAAACAAAATCACCAATGATCACTGTCAATCTAGACCTTACAAAATAAATTACCTAAACGTTTTAAAGGTTTCCCTACAACAATTTGGAGTTTGAAATAGTTTTAAGACGTCTGGGAAGTAACATTAGCCTAGCCCATGCACAAAATCTCTCACAGAGATGAAATTGTTAATAATGTTTAGTTCTTTAAGAATTCTTACTTTTATTTACCTTATGTGCTAAAGTGGATTATTTTTAAGGATAATTTATAATTGTTATATAATGTTTTTTATTATATTAATGAGTCAGGCAGGATGTGTCTCTATCAATAAAAATCTTTAGTTTCAAATATCTTCTATCCTTCTCAGTGTACGTGTATTATTTAGTTTTTAAACCATTAAAATGGCCAAAATCAGCAAAATGTAAATAATTAAACAAGTTTTTTTAATAGCAGTGATTTAGTCCGTTATTACTACTAACAAAATTAAAAATTCTAAATTAAAATTAATTTCTCTTTTTCTAAAAGCCGGGGGTATTACTTTGTTAGATATTTGAATGTGTCAAAACTTGGTTTCCCTAATGCTGAGTAATTATGTTTGAACGAATCTTTTAAGCTTTATTAAAAGTACCCTTTTCAATGAATTACGTTGTTTCTCATCCAAGTTTGTAACCCTTTATTTTTTTAAATTATTTATTTAAAATTACTACCTTCTAAAATCTGCCCCTTTATGTTGTTAAAAGTAAGTTTAGTGGGTACAAAGTTTTAAAATACTATTTTTGGTGTAGGTTTGATGTGAGGAGTTACAAGAGAATAAGCAAATTCAGACTTTGGGATAATATAGTTAGCTTTTTATTTTAAAGATTAATATATTATGTGAGAAATATTTCGTCCCAAAAATACCGTTAGCCTGTTATTGCACGTTGTATTCCAGTCACAGCTTTTAAATGATAGTGTAACTTGTGTGAGATTTTGGAAAACACGCGATTAAATAATTGTTCTGGAGTTTTGGCTCTTCAAAATATTTTATGAACACATTTCCAGTAGCAATGTCTACATTCATGATTTAGGCATGATGAAACATGCACATATGTACCAGTATCGTTTCTGCTATCTCTCAACAAACTATCTCATTTTTTATCGTTGGCAGATGAGCTTAAAGAGGTAAAGATAAAAACGACAACAAAAGATTTATGTGCTACTACAGCGATATTGAACAATTTAAAAGAACACCAGTGCCAAGGACATTTGTTTTTAGGGTATTTTTATTCGCAATATTAATTAAATATTTACACAAAATTTAAGCTGTCATGCATTTAGCATTTACTAATGGTTGCACAAATTAAATGGACTTGAGCTCTGTTCTATCTAAAAAAGAGTCAATAAATGGAACACCAATATAGCTAAAAAAGAAATTATTTTGCATATCATTAACGAATATCAAAAAACAAATTAAGATAAAAATTTGCAAATTTATATTCCATTTTTGCATTACATTTAGAAATATGATTCTATTAAATTCTATATTCCATTAAATAATTAGATTAAAATTTAAATGCCAATCGTTACATTTGTAATGAAAAAAATTTTGCTACAAATAGACAAAGAAAAAGTTTTGTAAAGAGAGTAGGAAAATGGTCTTTTCTTAGAGACCTAATTAGAAATATAAAGTGTTTATTACTTAAAGACTAATAAAGGAATCCAAACTTTCTTCACTTGTTGTAAACTTCAACCCACAGGAGCATAGATTTCCAGCAACTTTTTATAAAACCGCCCAACATATTCTAAATCCACATCGACTTTCGAGCATACCACTTTTAGATCTTTATCTGGTATCAGTTCAAATGAGCCACCTTTACCGACGCTTGGCTTTTGATTGCCAGTGTAACTGAATTTCAATACGAGTTTCGGATTGTTTTCTACGAACTGCCTTTTGATAAATTCGAGGAGTCGATTTTCAAAGCAATAACACTCGGTAGTATTAAAAGGATGGTATTCGTTTAGGACTTGGTTCATCGTAAACGTTCCAGATTCAGACAGAATTCCATTCTCGTCTCGTCGTCCGACTACCAGCTTGTCTACACCAGACACATTGCACTGGCCCCAGAATGTCAAATATTTATCTGTAGTTTACAAAAAACAGTTCTATTAAAATCCTTACTCTCTTAATTTTGACTTTCGATAAAAATCAAACTAAGTACTTGTGTACAAATTTCATTGACACAAAAGAAAATAAATGTTGAAATTTTCATCGACGTTGAATGATTTACGAATTACCTGCTTTAGCTTCTTTTTAAGAAAGCTACGCAGTCGAAGCTATTATTTCTTTAAAGTTTATGGATGTTTTGCGCAATATTCCAGCGCCGTGCAAAACCATTTCTTACTTTCACCACTTCCCAAAAGCAGTGGCTTACCAAGCATTTAAAAAAATAAAGTAAATTGTATCCCTTTCAAATCTATAAACTATACACTTACTTTTTGGATTAAACTTCGAAGCAGCTTTTATAGGAGTTTGATTGCAATTTGACGATTTTGATTCCTTGTAGGTTTTGATTTCAACTAATTTGTTTTCGTTATCCTGGGCATCAACTTCATTCACAAGGAGTAATTGATGTTCCCCAAAAGTCACATCTTGAGCGATGTAGTGATGTTCTAACTTATTTATGTCAAAGTTAGCAAGGTTGTTGCCCAACTTTCCTTTTATTAAATATAAGAAAGTAGTTTCATCACAGGATCAAAAATAGCAATTGTTACTAATAGAATACGTACCTGTTTTCCATGCCTCGTAAAAAAATCCGAAAGATTTCTCTTCTTCTGATAGAACTTTTGAATCCTGCTTGGTCGATTCATTCTTTCGCCATAAAAAAATAATGTCTTGCCATTTTGTTGCATAAATTTCCCACGAATATTTTTTTAGCCATGGAGTTAACATTGGGTCTCTGATTTGGCGTCCAAAACTAACAAAGTCCGGCTTCTTACATTTCTAGTGAATAATTCAAAGTAAGTGTTAACATTTTTTATTTATGACAAATATCTACTGTCTTAGCTTGGTATGTAACAATAGAAAACAAGAAGAAAAAAACTTACATTTTCTCGAACTTTTTTAAAGTATTCAAATTTGGCAAACCAGTCAAAGATAATGTCCTTCTAGACATTTCAAAGTTATATATTAATTAGATAATGATCTGTAATTTAAACTACTAAACACCTATAAATATTTTGTTTGCGGAAAGACACAAAAACGTTTAAGGCTGTGTTTCCCAAAAGGGGATGTGGATTCACTTTAAATTTTTCTGAATTCAATGAGATGAATTCCAATAAAATCTAAGATCATTAAAGTGATTACTTACGTTTTGTATGTTATCCTGAGCAGGTACGATTTTTAGTTCTTTAAAAGCTTTTGTAAATTCTTCATCGGTAATTTCGCTTTCAGGTATGAAATGTGGTATGTCTAGTTTATTTGTTATACATAAATTTTGTTCGGGGTCAATTTTAAAATGGGATATAATTTCAAACTGCAAATTCGGAACCACCGATTTAAAATACCTATTATAGACTAATAGTTTTCTTTTAGGCTTTTGACCAACCGTTGTAAAACCAACATCATTGTCAGGTGGGGATGACATAACTGTTTTATTTTTATTCACAAACTGCTGATATATGTAAATTTACACAGCACTTATCTTTTTTGAATTCACTTTAAATTCACAATAACCACTTAATATTAACCAAAAAACTTTAAAGTTGCAACGATTCAAAATATAAATCGATTCACAGCCTTGGGGAACGTAAAACAACCTAAGCAGACCAAATTGCAGCAGTTAAAAGTTAACACTGATACTAAGCAGATAAAACTAAATTCACTAACAAGAATAATAGGAAACACTTTCCTTTCATTTACGAGTTAGATTAAGCTGATTCTTTCTTTGATAGCATTTGACTTAAAATCCTTCCTACATCCCATAACACTTCCTACATCTTCTACCATATAACATACAGCCAAAGCAGCATAAACGTCATATCAAGACTGAGTCACAGGTAGATAACTTCGTTTTGCACTGTCATCGACAAAAGTATGACTAATTTATTTTTCGGTCTTACTTTTAACAAATTAACAAATCAGTGAGAGACAAAAAATATCTCTCATTATTATCATTAGGCAATATAAAATCAGTGACTCGTTCTATTCAGTTTTGCATGTTTTTATGGCAAAACTAAAAATTTACTTACCTCACCAACTTTTAAATAAACAAATATCTCGATGATTACGAAAGAGATAAATGCAAACAAACAGCAATGCGATTAATGTTTTTCAATTTTGAACAGCTCAATGAAAAAATAATTCAAAGTGGATTATGTAGTTTTTAATAGATAAGATGCATATTCAGTCATTAAATTAAATTAGTGACCCACGTTTAAAAAAAACATGATTCTTATTTACAATTTTTTCCTGTCGATCAAAAATGTAAATTTCGTTATCTACGGATTTTTAGATTTATGAACTGTTTCGATTGGACATAAACTATTCAAACAGTAATACTAACAAGTACTACACGTACGCTAATTATATTTTTGAAATGTAGGATATAAGTTTAGTGAAACTAATATTCTTGATAAAAGTACAAAAACAGCCCAAAACGTTTTTTTAATTCAAAGTCATCAAAACTGTAGACGACGATGATTCAAATATTAGATGACTTGCATATTAAAACATTAGGTTGGTGACGAATCTATTTGTCTGTCTTGATTTCATTGCCTATGAAGCATGACAAAGACAGATGGTCTCTTCCGTTTAATGAGGTAAAGATAAAAAATGCAAATTGTTTTTTACGGAGAAGGACATCCATGATATTATAGCAGCTAATTATAAACGGTAATATGATTGCATGTAACAATAAAAGTTTTAAACTGTTTCAGGGAATTCACTTTGATTAGATCGACATTGTCGAGAATGCATGATGCAGTGTGATTGACCTCAAATTTTAAGCTTTTCTGAGATAGATTCATTAGTACATGTGTACTAAATTGGGGGCGAATCGGAATATTCGACCGAAAGTAATGAAGGCCACAGACTGACACACTGACGTTTGCATAAATGGTTTTAACAACTAATAAACCGTTTAACCGCTTACAGCGATGGGTGAAACCCCGTGTCCGTCTGTTTGTCCCCCTAATTTCTTAAAATTCTAAAAAGTTTTGAAATTTCTGGAATTGCTAAATTTTTGAAATTTTTAGACTTTTCAAAAGATATGCCCCATGCATATATTGTAATATATTTAGTTTCAATTACATAGGTCATGGCCCCGAAGGAGGGATCCGATACGTCCCATTAACGTACTTGACTCATATGTTTACCTCTTAAACTCGTATCTGAAATCAGATTTCAAAAAAGACAGACAGATAAACCAACAGACTATGCAATGCAATAATGGGATTCACCCATAATAAATGGTTTTGCTAATGGATGCTTAGATGGAAATATGTTGACAGAAAACTGCAATTAACACAAAATGCTTTACTTAAAACAACCGATTGGCCCGCGTTTCGCGCGGCAGCGCTAACACGTGAGTCGAAAAGAATCTAGCCAAGCTTAAAGCTTTCAACCCCCGAAACCCTTGTTCCTCTTCTGATGTCGTATTCCCTTAAAAGTGTATCGGTTTGAAGTCCCGTTTTTTTAAATGACACAACCTAACAATATAATAGGCAGTTAGTGCAGTTGCTACGTAACTTTCGAAACTTATAAACTTTGACCTAAAATTATAAGTTTTAAATTATTTGAAAATTTGAAATTAATAAAAACTAAATTTTTAATGAAAAATAACTAAAAGCTACAAATGCAACTTCCCTTAGCCTGAGCTTTACTTTCGCTCGGAAAATATTTTTTAACATTTTTCACCCTCTTACACAATTTGAAAAACCCATAGGGTCACTACAGTCCCTCTATATGTTCCTTGATATTGGCAAAAAATAAAAAACAACTTCGGATTTTATTTATTCATGCTATTTTCAACCCAACTGCCAAATTTTAGCCGTTTACAGTCCTTGTTAGTTAAGAAACAGCCTAACCTCTCCTCCAATGTCCTTATGGCAGTGTCGAGTATATCCACACGCAATTTAGTGCGCGGGAACCAATTTTGCGTGTGGATATACTCGACACTGCTATAGGGACATTCGAGGAGAGGTTAGGCTGTTTCTCAACTATAAAGGACTGTACTGTGGAAATAATGGAAATAATGGAATTAAATCATTAGAAGCCTTTTTGTTGCCAATAATTCCCGTGGAAAAATCCATTTTACCATTGGTATTCCATTGTTACCCAGAATTCCGGAAGTACAAAATCCTATTATTTCCTTAATTTCATTTTTCCATTAATTCCAGTGTTCTGGATTAATAACTAAAGGAGTGGCATTTACAAAACTTTGCATTGAACCGGGAATTATTTAGGGAACTTTTCCTCCCGGAAGGTTTTAAATCAAGGATTACGATAATAATATTGTTAAAAATATTAATTAATTTCTTTAACAAAAGCCTTTTCATACTCTTTAGCATCAATTCCCCTTTATTTATTGACTTAGGATGAGACAGATGAATAGCTTACCTTTTTCAATATAAAATTTCATAACACTTCCACCGGGTGTCTTTAAATAAAATCCCTGACATCAAAGAAAGCATTCAATATTTTTAACAGATTTTCCTGCTTCCAGTTCATTTTAATTTGTTTTACGGATTTTGGAAATGTCTCGTTAAAATTAATCTAACTTTTATTAGAAACAGGAAATAGCAAAAACCTCAAAGAATTTGATAATACGAATGGGAATTTAGTAAATTTTTTACAAATTGAATCTCTAATTTAATTGGAGGTCGATTCATAAATCAGAAGTTATGAATAAACACAAAGAATAAGTAAAATGCAATCAGAGATTATATAAAATTACTCTGCTCTCAAGGAGGAAAGTTTGTTAATAAATTAATTCAGTTTTAATAACTGAAATCGTTGTCTCAGACCATATTTTATACAAGAGTATGGAAGACATTTTAATATTATTTCACTTGTAATTATGATTGCCTGTGTATGTATGAGGTAAATCTGTTTTTCCGTTTATGGTTCTTAGTTTCAGTTGTAATTACTAATTATACACCAGTAATATTATTTGTATCAAAACAATAATCTTTAAGGCAGTTTGCTTATTTTTGTGGTGGAAACCTTACTTGGTTTTAACTCATTGTGAATCTTGGGAAAAAATTTCACTCTTATTCATAATTCTTGCATGCAATTTTGATGTCAGAAAAAAACCAGATGTAAAAATGATATTCCCAACATGGGAAAAATTATTTGACCGAGATCTAAGGAGCTCAAGTGTTGAATAATGCCAGTTAAGCTTCCAAGATAATTAAAAAAATAAGTTAGAAATTTTTACAAAATTATATCCCACTTCGTTGTTGCTTTCTAATTTTTTTTTCAAAATTTCAAACATGCATCGCAGTTTCTTAGAAAATGCACAAGTGTTTTGGCCGGTGGAGAAAAATATGGAAAAAATTTTCATTTATTTCTAATACAACAAGTAAGATAATTATGTCAGTATGTCAAAAATGGTATTTTGCAATTTTTATTAGGAATCGTGTCAATAAATTAATGCACTTAATAAAATATCCTAATATTTTGAAAAAAATAGTCCAAGCTATATGTTGTTGAATTTCAATTAACCATTTTTACAAAACTAAGCATTTATATGAAAATTTATTTGTTAATATTAATAACATTAAGTAATTTTTTATTAAATGTACTTTACATAATATTGTACCAATGTTGTATTAATTAGAATAAGGAAGGGTTAGTAACTAAAAATTTGTATTTTTATTCCCGTAGTCGATGCAAAAGGACGGTGGAAGGCTTGCAATTATTTTTCACACGCAAAGTTTTCTTCAGACAAATTTTTATCACTTTTTTCGATAAACGCTTTCCACAAGGGTTACATTTGTAAGGACGCTCATTTAAATGTTTCTTAGTATGTCTACCAAAATTTGAATTTTCCTTAAATAACTTTGGACAGAAAAAACATTTAAATCTCTTGTTCAAAGTGTCATCAGGACTTTTACAATGACGACGTAAAAATGAATTCGGAACAAAGGCTTTAGAACAAACTGTACACTTAAAGGGTCTTTCTTTAGTATATGTACGGCTGAAACATGATTTTTATAATTATGTTGATATTGAGTAACATGGTTGCGAAAATAGCACTTTTTTATTTTATATATTTTAAAATGTATTTTATTAGCATGCCGAGTTAAAACTTCTTTACGACTAAATGATTTGGAACAGATTGAACAATCAAAGGATTTCCGGTCTGTTGCAGGAACATGTTTTACTCGTATATGTTGTTGCAAAGCGCCTTTACTTTGATACGACCTGGAACACAATTCACAAAGTTTTCGAGGAATATTAGAATGAAGATCCTTAGTATGTCTGGACAATTCAATGCTTGAGTAAAAGTACTTGAAGCAATATTTCCATTTATAGGATTTTTCACCCAGATGGACTCTTAAGTGTCGTTGTAAAGTTGAACTTAATTGCATTCTTTTGTTACACAACTTACATTTATATGGCTCTTTTTTGTATGGATTAAAGTGTGTCTAGTTAATGAATTCTTATCCCGCAAACTTTTATTACAAAAATAACATTGAGTTTTGCGAGTATTGTGAATAACTTTTTTATGCACATTCTGAACGTTGTTGCAATTGAATGATTTATGACACAGGTTACATGAGATAGGCCAAAGGTCGTGACCAGTTTCATGTTCTTTAAGGTCACTTAGCCTACGATAAGACTTTGAGCACTTGGCACACTTAAAAGGTTTTAAATGAACTCTGTTTATATGATAAGTTAATCTGAACTTCATTTTAAATTCTTGAGGACACTGTTCACACTTAAATGGTGTTTCGTTACTGTGTTTCAACTTTTGATGAACTTTGACATACATTTTTCTTACAAATGATGCCGGACATAATGGACATTTGAATTGTTTTCTTACCGTGTGCATTCTTAATTTATGTTGATTTAAATAGTCAAGACATTTGAATTCACCATAGCACTCTGAACATGCAAAAATGTTTTTTGTGTTGTGTGTGAAATTTTTGTGAGTCTTTAGGTAACATTTGTAGCGAAATGATTTTCCACACTGGTCACATCCGTAAGGCAACAAGTCCGTATGAGTTATTTCATGTCTCTTGAGTTTTGATCGATTAGCAAAGCAACTTGTACACTTTTCGCATTTAAAGGAACGTAATTTTAAATGAGTTTCCTCACTCATTATAAAATTTAATATTTTTAAAAAATTAAAAAGTTAAAACATTAAATTAATTAATATTGTTACGTAGGATGGAAAAGGATTTTGCAAATGATTTACGTGACCTTATTGAGGTATATTTATTAAAACTCTTAAATGAAAGATTCACGGAAATACTAAAAATATTTTGTAAAAACGTTTAATTCCAGGGAACAATTAATGAGCAAAACTTATTTCTGCTTATTTATTTGTTTTGTTGAGCCAACATATGTTGATTAACCAAATGGCTAGTGGTGGTGGGTGGTGGTTTGCATGGTTCAGTAAATACTTTGAAGAGTTCAAGGGATGTCCATATCGTTACGCACACTAAACAAGTAGGTATACCCAAATAACTAGATTTCACCTTTCCTTTAGATTCTAAAGGCAACAAGTTTAAGTATGGATGAGTTTATTTTTTTTATCATAAAATGCATCCAACAGTTTATGAAATTGACAGGCCATGCGTTTCATTTCAGTATTTTTAATTAATTTCGAAAGGAAAGACAAACAAAAAAAAGAATTAAATAAACTCTATGATATTTCCTAAACTTGATTATTCTGATGAGTGATGATAACCTGGAACAAAAACAATTAAAAAA
>JAQGAA010003776.1:0-10372 GCA_034696425.1 Isotoma viridis
TAAAATACAGTACAGAAAAGAGACTTTCTGCTAATAATATTTATTCTTATACCTATTACTACTGTTAAACTATTATTACTACTATCACCAGACTATACATTCATCCTTAAATTAAATTACTATTGCACAAAACTCTATTAACTTAACACGATGTAAATAAAATTATACAATTTTTTATTTAACTTTCTTTAAACTTAAATTCTTTATACAAAAATTTTCAAAAAATTATAAACTTTTATAAAATACTAAAAACCTATCTTTTTATATTAACTTAAAAATGAAATATTGTTTATAATACAAATTGAAGCTGATCTAGCCTCGAGCTTATTTTAATATCTATCTATAATAAATAATGTGTGTCTTCTTGTTGTGTATAAGAAATTTAGAGTAAATTTTTTTCTTATTCTTAAATATACTTAAAAGACTCTTTTGCTTGTCTCTCTCTCTCTGTTGAGTTGAAATCGTGGTGGTGGTGGTGGTAGTCAGTTAGTAGTTTGTTAAGATTTGTAGTAACTTCTTGTATAAGTAAGTGGGTATTCTTTTCAATTCCTTGGGCAAAGATTTCCTCACTTCCCACTTACATTGATAGAGAGAGAGAGAGAGAATAAAAAATAAGGTTTTTCTTATAAAATCCACTCACAAAATAGATTCACTCACACTTGCAAACTTTTCTGTAATCCTGGTATTTATCGGTTTTACTATTGATTATAAAATTCTTAGTTTTTTTTAGAATTTTGTCGGTGGTTCGGTTGCTTGTAAATGTTCAATAAAGAGTTTGTGTTCAATTTGATTCGTTTAACAAGTGATTAGGATTTAAAGAAGATTTGTAACAAAAAGTCAAAAGCTCTGACCTTATGGGTTTAAACTTATCTAATAAAACGTAAAGGTAGTTTGATGATGATGATGATGGTGGACTGATAAATGAAAACTAAATATTCAATGTCTATAATGTGACTGAAGATAAATCTTTATACCCCAATCTGATTTTATAGTTTTTTATGGGATGATACATGGAGATGAAGGAGAAGAAGCACTAAGAGGTATAAGCTTTATAGGTATGTTTTATACATTTACAGAGAGTCTTTCTACCCTAAAATCCGAAAGAATAAGAAGATCCGAAAAATCGGAGGATTTTACATCCCGAAGAGGAACACGCGCTGTTTGATTTTGACATACAAATCTTCACCTACCACATAATAAAGTACAGAATTCATTCATCCATCTACATTTTCATCATGATTTTCCATCACATACAAAGTAATACCGACAGTCATAATGCCTTGTGATTGAATCCTAGAATAAAACCTAATCACACACTGATATGCTTTCCCACACCTACTTTCACTCCAGAAATTACGATACAATATAGGTATTTCTATTATAGAAATATAAAATGGACAAAACATTATTTTCAATATAAATGGTTGAGTACATTCTTATTCACGCTCAAAAAATCTACCTACACACGAATGTTTCTGAATGACATGTTGCTTTTCATATTTTCCATTCCATACATCAGATTTCCAAGTAATTGTTTTTAATCTTACATGAAAGCCACCATAAGGCATGACAATAAAAGGTAAATATTACTACTACATGTCTATGCCCATTATTATGATCATTATAAGTTCTTTATTCCTTTTGTAACTTATTTTGGAAACCCTTAAAGGGAATTCATAATTGAAAAATATGATTCATGGTTTCCATTCAGGCTAGAGATCTTTCAGTTTTAATGCAAAGTAAACTTGTTGTTAAGATATGAAGTTTTAAGCATAATATTGGGCACTGGGCAGAGGCCTTTTTCAGGTGGTCAAACCACAACAGAATATCCACACCAAGAACGAAACTACCAATATGTTTGCATCCAAGTGACTTTTAAAGCATTTATTTTTATTGTACATTTGTTTATAATAATTTATTTACTCTCCCTAAAATAATGTTAGGTACAGAGGTAATAGAAACTAAACTATTAAACGCGGTAGAAAGCTCTTAATTAGTTTGAAATAAACTTAATACATTAAATGGTATGGCTTTGACAAAAATGACAAAAATTTACCAATCACTAATCAGACAGAATCCTGTAAATCCTGTTGCATATACAGCTTCATTAGTATACTACACCCTATGCAAATCTCATTAAATATCTAAATGTCATATATTATAATCATATGTTTCTTGAATAGAAAAAAATCATTCATAGTCTGGCCTTTAGTTTCTTTGTACCGTAGTAGTATGGTCAGTAGTAATGGTATGTTGTAGTTGTAGTGTATAAGTGCATATACAAAATTAAATTAATTTTTGACCCTTGTATCAGCCTTTGACTTAGGCTGACCTTTCGTTTGTTTACGTCCAAGGATGTTTTTACAAATTGAGGTTTTACTACGCAGATATTGAATAGGGGACAGAAGAACGTGCCCTCCACGTGTTTTGATGTCTGATACATATTTAATTTCTTTAAAATAGCTCCTAAACCAACTCTCCAAGGTATATATACAAATCTTTTAAAGACATTTTATTATTTTCGATAAATTAAGATTTCTCATCTACAAAATATCATCTATAATATACAAAATAAAAAATCCAAGTTACACATTTATCAGTAAATGTAATTACTAAATCAGATCACAGTTTTAGTCTTAATGAAATTGCATAGCCTTAGGCTGTCTAGTCTAGTCTATCTTTGCTTTGGCGTAAACATTTTTTCAATTTAAAATCCAACTCTCGTTCAGTGTCATCCATTATAACATTATCATGTTGTAAACCTGACATTTTTATATTTACATTTTTAGATAAACTTTTTGATAATAATTTATCTATTCAGTTCCTTCACTCAGGTTACAGACTGTGTTTGCTTTTTCATGTTAATCTTTACAACCATATAGAAAGAAACTTTATTTTGATGGAAAATTATTAACTCTCTCTGGATTATGAGGGATCAACAGATACAAATACATTGTTAATTTAAGTCAAACTAATTTTTAAAAATTAGGGAAAAAACTTTCCCAAAATCTTACTGCTGATAAAACTAAAAACTTAGTTTTATTTTTTGAATTTTAATTTTAAAAAAATGTGTCAGATCTGTTTACTGTGTATAGATTGCGGTTCCTAAAAGGTATCCATAAAGTTTCCAAGTAGTAGTGCTTTATATCTAGAAAAAGTGTTTATCTTTTTCCCCTAATTCTATTTGTATTAAATAAAAATAATCACTAAATTCGATAAGCATAACCTACTAACTGACTCACACTTAATCGTCCAGTCAACCAAAAAAGGAGTCAAAGTACAAACATAAATGACATAACATGTGACTATGTAATAAATTAGTTCATATCACCCGTATTAGTAAATTTTTCAGTATATAATATTACTTACTGTAAAAATATTTTGTTCAATTCGTATATGAAAAAGCTAAAAAATGTGTAATTAGTAAATCCATAAAGTTTATCACGCAAATTGCAAAAAAAAGACAGTTTAAAGTTTATGATATTTTTGTTCTACAACGTAATTAATTATTTAAACATAATTGTGTGTATATAGATAATAATGAGCTGGTGACCCTTTGCACAAAGGAATAAAGAAAACTTGATTTAATGCATAGACTGAGTAGTTTATAGGAAATAGTAGTGAGTAAAAGGAAGTCGTGCGGATTTGCCACGGGAGAAAGTTGGGAAAGTAAAATTATATTTTTCTGAAAGGAAACATCAAAGAGGTTCTACATACACACTTATTAAAGGTAACCAGCAGAAATTGGACTACAAGTTCGGATTTGAGCTCTGTACAACTATAAATAGTAAGAAATAATGATTTTTTTTTCAATTGCGTCACTCGCGTTGTTATGGGATTGATGGTGGTGGTGGTGGCAATAGAGATGATTACACAATTTATTGAAGACATACATGATATGTGGAATCATGTCTTGTCAAAAAATTGAATTACGCTTGAAATGAACTTTTCACAATAAATCTAATAATAATGTAAAAAGAAAGAACGAGTGCTAACTTATTGCACAAGAAGAATACCGAAATGTCTTAGCCATTATGTATGTTTTTTCTGTTACTTGTTATTTTCTAAAAGAGCTTTATCTTGAAATGAAATCATTAACTTTCGTCAAACTGATTTTTTTCCCTTTTCCCACTTACATAAGATATTCGGTTACTACGGTAGGTTCCAAATTGAATGGGATTTTCCATAACTACTGCTAAGAAAAGATAGTTGGAAATGGGAGAGTTGGGAAAGATATTATTCATAATGATGAAAAAAATATCGGGCAAAGGCAGGTCGGGGAATGTAAAAAATACATCATTTTAAAATCGAAGCGAATGTTTTTCTCCTTTCAAGTTGCAATTTTCTATTGTCTTTTATTATTTTTTTCGTTTTCCTGGTAAGAATTGTGAAATAATCTTATGTTGTCATAATGATTAGTGAAAGGCCGCTTTATCAAAGGTTTAACGAGGCATTGAGAAAGTCTGTGTTTTTTATCAATCTCAGAGATAATAAAGAAGTGACAATTTATAGTATTTAGCCTTAATAGCCTGATAGGAAGGTAAATGAAAATTCTTTAATTTCCTGGAGATCTCCATTGTCCAGTGTAGTCAACTTTTCCATCATGACTGGTATGTTTTTCTTCTCTGCATAACACAAAATTTTTGTATCCCAAAATACTCTAAATAAATGGATGTTAAGACTTAACAAAGCATTTCCGGGTATAGTGTAATCTCCCGTTGTATAAAGAAGTTTCTCTAAAAAGCACGCCTGGTATGAGTAGGATTGTGGGATTTGAAGAGATCCTTACCGACACAGCTTACTCAATTGAATTTCTAAGAATGATACTGAAATACATTTTCCAATACATCAAAGATCTTGTGTGGTTTTCTTATATACTTTATATAAATTTTGAGCTTATATATAAGATATTATGTATAATGAAGGTGAATTTGATATGGCAGAGGTCACAAAATCTCATTCTACAATTCCATAGTGAGTAAGCCTACCTGTCTACCTAAATTCACTTTTCCACTGTCATGTATGTTAAAAGCATTTTTGTGGTAAAAAACAATTTACCTTTGATGCTGCTAAAACTAAATTCGGGAGTTGAGATGAGGATAGAGATTTGGTGAAAGTACCAAGTATTTCTGTGCAGTAAGGGAGTGTAAAGGAGTATACGATATTGTGCTTTTATCATTTTAAATATATTGTACGTTTTACAATTTAAGAAAGCCAGTGCATAGCTTGCTTTATTATTTATTAGGTATATGCTATGCATGTAAGATTATCATTATTTAATTTAGATCGTTGAATTTAAAGCTTCCGGCTTAGGTGCTTGGAGAAAGCCGATATTTTTCATCGTAATCATTTATTATGTATCATCATTAAGGAAACTTATAGAAAGATATCACATTTCTAATCTCGAAGTAAGTACAGGGGATGATTAAGAATTGATTGGGCTTATTAAATATAAGAAGAAAAGCATGGACTAATGAATGCAATCAAACTATAAATTGAATACAAAATGCTGTAGCAGCATCTAAACATGGCTCAAATTCAAACTGAATAAAACACAGCAGTTTCAAGGCTTTATAGTTTCTGCATTTAGATGAGGACAACGTATAGGAGTATTCATTTAATAATAGTTTCTGCATTTAGATGAGGACAACGTATAGGAGTATTCATTTAATAATTAATTTACCAAAAGTAGAAGTATTTACGAGGAATCTATGGCATCAGACTTTAATGAAATTCTGAAACAATTATCTGAACCATTGTTTTCTAGTCGTTTATAAGTTTTCAATTAATTATTTTCACAATTTGATTACATGGGTTTCATAACATAGTACAATTGTCAAACCTTGTATGATAGCTAAGAGTGCTTTTAAGCACTCTAAAATGTTATGGACAAATCAAACCGATTCAATAATTTTAGTGATCTTATGGTACCTTATTTTGGTTCTCAGTCAAAATGCACACTGGTTCGTTGAGTTGAGTACCGTTGAGTTTTATTAAATAATAATTAGCTCTTTATAATATTATTGCTCATGTTGTAAACTTCCTTGTTGTTGACTATGGATTGAACACCGTACTCATAGAAGCATGGTATCCTTAGTCTATGTATTTAGTGAAAGCTTACAAATTTCTTAATCAAAGTTTCAACAAAAAACAGAGAAAAACTAAGCAATCGAGAATTGAGTTCCGGATAAAAAATGTCAAGTGATTGCTAACCTCTCATCTCAAACTCTGCAATACTTCTTTCCTTATAAAACATTGTACACTTTAATTCAATTCCAATCTTATGATGTACTTTGACTAATTCGTTTATTGAACCGGGTTTTTTCCTTATACAATGCATTATTTTTGTCATTTTTGAAGCATTTTGAAATTAAGCAGAAAAGCAACGTGACTGGGCAGGTCAAAGGCAGTAAAATAATTAAATGTTAGAAGAATATAAAAAATACAATGAAAATGAGTTCAAGGTAGCCAAGACAAGGTTTCCTTTGTGAGATTCACACAAAAATAGATTTTATGCATTTATAATTAAAATAATGATGAATTGACACATATGGACGGATGGAGAGGGCAACAGAACGAGTAAAATGTCATCGTAAAACGAAGAAAGCCATAATAATAAGATCACAAAGGCTTTTTTAAGTGCAGCCACTCGTTTATTACTACAGTCTTTGAATTCACATATCTAGTCAGATCTATCTTACTAGAAGCACCTTGGATTATACTTACAATTGCTTTACTGATGCAATTTTGATAACATGCAAGGTCAAAATAATTCATAAATGCAATAATAACATAATCACAACAGTCAATCAGCCTACTTCTTCTAAAAAGCATAAAGAGTTACGAGATTTTTAGTATGAATCAAATTTGTATCCAATTAGATTTGTCATCAAATACTTTCATAATATCATATTAATAAAAAAGACGTTTTAAAGTTGTTATAAATTCCTTGCATTTCTCATCCTGTATACTCTATTCGTAATACATCCGCTTTAAATTATTAACATATTCAATGCTTCTTTCTTTCACTAGAACGGAATTTTGTATGAATTACTATTAGGCACTGAGGGGAGAATAATTTTTTTAACTATGTTATAATACAAATACTCTGTATATACAATTAATTTACTTCCGGGCCCGGGCAATGTGTATGATTCGGGAATCTTTTATATAAAAAATATTTCAATACTCAAGTACTTAGTATTCAAGAGTGATAAGTGATAATACATAATAGCTCTTATAATTAAAAAATAGTACACAAACTTAATATGAATTTGTTGGTTTTATTACTGTTCAATTTTTCGACGAAACTCAAAATCCATTGTATTTATTTGTTTTACTTTTAGGTTCAAAGTATTCACCATCAATGTGACCTTCTGACCCCGTGGCATGTCTCAAGGAAAACCAATATTTAACTTTTGAAACCACATTTATATTCAAAATTCTTTGCTTTAAATTTGACTGAAATACCGAAAACCAACCTTTTTCATAATTCCATAAGCAAACAAGCCCAGATAATCCAAAGATATCATTAACAACAACGGGGATTCTCATCTTTCATTCCATGGTAAGTTTTTGTTTAAAATCAAGCCCAATAATAAGCGTATGACCTAAACTAATTGTAAAATGCCTCCTTTACTTTCATCCTTTCTGCCACTGACTAATTCAATAATATTCTTTAAAGCTTTTATCGAAAGTGACGCATTTAACGACTACGGTAAAACATACCTCTACTGCTTTTCTAAATTAGGTTTAAAGGCTTCAATTTTTGTTGCAGGTAATGACAGATTTTAAAAAAATAAGTGGATGATATTTTGAAGTAGCCTTATCCGTCAAATGTCAGTATTTTCTCTATACGCAACTCTCTTCTATATTATACCGCATGACGCGTCACAATTTATTTTCTTTCTTTGTAAATTCAATATTCAATACCCTCTAATTGGAAGCAATAACACTAAATAGTTAATTGTACACAGTATCTATGATCCATGAGCTTCATGTTTCACACTCTCTTCATCCGCTTAACCAATAATACCCCAGAAAAGTGCGAAACCGAAACCTGTCATGCAGTAGTAATCATATTGTTCGTGCTAACTATATGAAACCTGTTAAAAACAGTATTTGAATTAAACAAATGTTTTGCAAAAGTCAGAGAACATGTAATGTTTTAGATGAGAAAGCGAAAAGTGAAAATAACTCTTGTATGAAAAGAAGAAATCGAAGGATTTTGAGACAGTGGAGAGTCAAAATAAAACAGTATGTGGGTTTAGATAGTTATAATTTACTATACGAATAAATCTAGGGAAATAACTTTCTCTTAAAGACCCCCAAGTGAATTCATTCCTTCATTTATTCCATCCACCCACTGATTATTTGTTTGAATCGTTTGCGTTTTTAAGCGTTGACGCAAACCCCTGACTTTGCTATATTCCTTTGTATTGTTATACTTGCTTATATAAATTAATTAGTACAAATTATAAGCCAAAGTCCTTGCTTTTGTATTTCCATGAAGTTAGGGGTTAAAAGGAATAAAAAGAGTGATTATGATAATATTGTTTCAAAAATAAAGCCCATAATATATTCCAAATAAACACAATTTTCATTACTAACGGTGAAACTTGAATGCACCGAATTCATAAAAATATCTTATCCTGAGTCAGAAAAGATTTTGATTTTTTGTCGTTATGCGAATTTGATTTAATTAGTAAAAGAATTTGTAGTTCATTTTGACGCATGTAACTCGATCTTCTGATCTTATTCACTTTTCTGAGAATATTTTAAATGCCCTAAAACAGTCATTTTATTGTTTACAAAAGAATTTCTATTTAAATTATTTGTTCTAACAACATGTCTCAAGTAGATATATTTTATTTATAACTTTATCTGAAAACTGAAAATCAACTTTGTATTTAAGCTCAAATGTAGTGTTTTATTATTAGTAGTTCTCATCATCAGTAAGACAACATTCTCAGTCTTAAATCCACGTAAGTATTAAATATTATTATTATAAATTTGGTTCCTGGAGTTTATTAAATCGCTATTACATACTAACCTTTGATCTTTTCACTGACGTAAATCTTTAAATTTTTATTAGATGTTCACATTGGGTCGATTTAAAGTAGAGATCTAAAAATACAATAAACAATGAAAATAGGTTGTAATGACAGTGACAAGAAAAGACATCAGAATCAAAAGTTTTTCATGGATGTTTCTGGAGAGAATAATCCGATTACTCTCAAATACAAAAAGGAAACCTCGCTAATACTTTGCTTTGTTATCAAAGTGAATGACAAAAACTATATTAGTGTGTATTATTAGCTCCAGTAGTATAGTCTCCTGCAATGGTGGTTTGTGTTGTTAGTTAAAAGTGGTCCTCCTATATTGCCTATTTATGTAAGAAACTGTCTTCCAAAAAAATCAAGGGAAAGTTAGAGAAAAGAAAGCATCCAATAAATACTTTGTGTTACACTGCTCGATTTTATGCATTATATAGAATCTCTTCTGGTTTTGAAAATTGTTTTCGCATCCCGTAAGTAGAAAATCGATATGGACACACCGATCTAGGTTCAAAAAACGACCATAATTTCATAAGCTGTAAGACTTGTGTATTCTAAATTCTAATTGATCGAAGTGACATAATATGCGAGAAATTGAAAAGAGAGGCTGGGATATTTTTCAAGTTTATCTTAGAAAAAACAACATTTTAAGTGACACATTTGGACTGGTTTGACAAGTAGACTCGTTAAAGGCATTTATTTCATGAGGAATTAATCCGATATTTTGTAGCATGTTTTTAGTTTTGTTAGTGTTCACGTTAAGACATTTTCCACAATGAGCATCATTTACTAATAATATAATCCCACAAAAGACTGTCATACCCTATTAGGATCTTTTGTCAGTAGAGAAAAAAAAAAGCAGATAAACAAAAATATTAAATTTCGCCATTACCCTCACAAAAGGGGGTTTCGTCCTATAATCCTTTAGCCGTTTCGTTATACAAAAGAACTATCAAATCCTTATTCTTGTAAGTCGTAGAGTAGACTTAATAGATCTTGTGGTCACTGCATCATCAGTGTGATCAATATTAAACCTCCTTTTACAAATCTGTTTTTTACCAATTTTTATTTTTGACTAACAAAGGTCTTGCGAAAACGTGACTTAGATTATTGAGTTACTAATTATACAAAGGTTGCAATTATTTTGTAACAATATGGATTATATTAACTATCAGTTTTACACTTGAAATGGAATTATGTACTAACTAATACCTCACTTACTTTAGGAACTTATTCTCGAGCTTTCTCGGATAGTCAGTATTTCGCCTGTAGTCACTAATTACAGTGACTAGTGATTACCCGGGTATTTTAAAATA